>PVKN010012399.1:0-20790 GCA_004027915.1 Capromys pilorides
AGTCTGCAAATTTTATTGCTGGACTCTTAACACCCCTAGGTTTTTCTGGCCACAGAGCAAAATAATGTCTCCTCCTCCTGTAACTTATTTCAATATTTCAAATTAATTTTAGCCCTCCTGGGCTTGCTACCCTAGAGACTACGTTGGGATCTGATCAGTTATGGTGTCAACTTAGGCACTGCAGGATGCCTGAGGCTTTGGCGTTCTTATTGTTTGTTACTGTTGCTATTGTTATTTACATTATTATTTAGTTCTCTCCCCCCCCCCCCACTGCTCCTGGGAGTAATGATTTTACTCTTTGCAAATCCCTATCAAATTCCTCTGGAGGATCTCTCTGAGCTCTGATTCTGGGGAAAGCCTTTTCTTTTTTTCTTCCCTGCTCAGATGTCTCCTTGTTGGCTCTCTGGACCGCTCCTTGGAGACAGGGGTGAAGAGGGAGTCGGTGGAAACGGACAGGGGTACAGAGCTGTCCACAACATTCTTCAGGTGAGCAGAGCTTGGCCAGTGCTCCTATCCGCAGTGGTCTGAGAATTCTCACAACCAACAATCCTAATAACTCAGTCTTAACAAGGATAAGAGGAAGGGAGGAAAAAAAAAAAAAAAAAAAACACGAACAGTCTCATGAATATCAGCCCAAGGGGAGCAAGAGTGAGCTGTTCAGAGATGAAAGTGCACAGAAATAAAAGCTCAATTTAATCTGCTTTAAAACCCTTCAACTTAACGTTTGTGCTTCAAACTCTGAGAGTGAGGTCTGATTGCGGATAAATAGTTTCTTACCATGCCTGGAAGCTATTACACCCCTCTCCAACACAGTTTCCTATTCAGCAGCCCCAGTTTTCATTACCAGCTCTAATAAGTCTTAACATTATTAAATGCCAAGCGGACGATAGGGAAAAACGGACTCAGGGAGGGATCTCTCTTTAGCTCTTAAAGAGGAGAGCTCTTAAACCCCTTCTTTGGCGGCTCCCTGCCACGCAAGGGGCAACCCCCAGAGAAAGCATTTGTCAAGAGCAAGAAGCCAAAACAAAGTTGTGGGCACGCACCCCTCCCCCTGCTCGGCCCACCAGGCATCTCTGCTGCACCAGACCTGGACCACTTGGGTGGAGGTTCAGAGGTCTTTTCACCATTCACTTGGCCATGAAACTGATGTCTAGGGTCTGGGAGAAAGATGAAGGGTCATCAAGGTGATTGCTGACCGGCCCCCTTGCTGGAATGGGAAACGGATGCTCTGTGTCCACAGAGGGGCAGCGCTTTCTCTCACGACAGTGCCTGCCCACCTCCAGACGTGCTCACACTGCACACCTGAGGAGAACCCCCACGGAAACAGACAAGCTGATCCAAAGTCCAAGAGTCTCCGGGAGAGAAGGGAGCGCTCGCAAGGCTGTCCGTCCAGCTCCCCATCACAGCCACAACCCACTCCCTAGCCACCCGTCACTCAGACCCAGAGGGCTTTCTGGATACCAGACCTGCTGCGTGAGGTCACTCCATTTCTGCAGCGCCTCTGAGACTCTGCACCTGTGTTCTCAGCCTCCCTCATCTGAAACTGCGGGACTCCTCTTCAAGCCCTTGGGAACTCCAGCTTCCTGGCTCTCTTGCCAAGGAAGAAAACCTCTGTCCATCGAAATTGTCTCTTCCCTAGTTTTGTAAGCCCAGATCAGATCTGGAGGCCCCTGATCCCCCTGAATCAAAGGAATCTTCCCAAATAACATGTCCTTTCCCTTTCTCCTTTTCTTTTATTTCTCAAGGGAACTTTACATATTTGTGCTTCCAGCAGAGTAAAATTTGTGTACTTCACAAACACACACACACATACACACACACACGAATCTTAAGTCTTTCCAGCTAAGTCCAGCCACACCTCTCCTTCCAGGGGTACCTCTGAGAAGGTGTCCGGTCTGTAGTATTTGTCAGGGGCAAGTTTTCAAGTTCCTGCCCCCTGCCCTGCCACTCACACTGAAGTCCAGCCCAGTCTCTACAAGGAACTGGTATCTGCCCTGGGTGCCCAACAGTGTCCCAGGGCACTGGGCCCACTGGCCCAGTCAGGGCTGCTTGGCAGTACAGGGCTGCCTCCCCGGGCAGATCCCAGGCTCCTTGGCAGCCCCGGCACAGCGGGGTGCCAGCCACGGCGGGCTCCCTTTCTTCCCCCGCCCTTTTATCCCAGGAGGGCCCCCGGCAGCACTAGGGACCACGATCAATAGCCTGCCCAGCTCAGAGGTGCGCTCCTTTGGGGCTGTCTCTCCCCCCACCCCCAATCCTTCCCTTGTCTACTAGGTCGGTGGGGGCTGAGACTCCCTTGGTGGGAGCTGTCTTTGGAAGCGGGCTTTGTCTAGGAAGTTCACTTTCAAGGTTAGGAGGAAGTACCCAGCGCTGGAGAGGAGCTGGGCTAGGGGTGCCGGGATACCAATAGGGAGAGATCCAGAGAAGCTTCTAGAAGCAGAAGGCATCCCCCACCTTCCACAAAGCTAAAGCTTTTCAGATTCCCAAAGCTTCAGTCTTCCCATACCCTGTCTGCCACCTCCCTGCGTCTGGGTTCTGGCCTTTCTTTCTTGGGCTCTCCTTTGTGGCTTTAGGTCTTTAATGTCACTTGTCCCCAAGGCCCCATGTCACCTAAAATAAATAAATAAATATCTAAAAAAATAAATAAAATAAACAACAAGCTGCACAGAGAGGAGGTGAGGAAAAGACGCTCCAAAACTTTCCCATCGGGAAACAAAAGCAAGTCCGGTCCCCCAGCGGGCATGCAGGCGCTTGAAAACCAAACGCCTTCCCCAGATCCAAGGGAGCCTCCAGGCCGCGCAGAAGCAGTGCTTAAAGTGGGGAGAGAGTGCGGGCGCCAGAATTTCTCCCCCACTGGGACCCAAGGACCCGCTGAGCCTGTGAACTTGGCCTCAACCCCAGCCCCGCCTGCACACGCGGAAGAGGAAAGCACCCTTCCGCCCCGCGCTCTGCCCCTGTGACGCGGGGCTGAGCCAGGCGGCGGCCCGGCTAATTTTTATTGATTGTAGCGGTCAGTCAACTGTCAGGCGGGGTTTCAAGGGACCGTTTAGAGAGCCTGTGCGGGTCTGGTTAACAAATTCATTTAGGGAGCCGCGGCCGATTCCTGCAGCCTCCACGCTCCCCTCCCCCTTGCCCAGGTTTCCTATAAATAATTGATGGACACCGGAACTAGCAGCCAAAACGTCAACCCTGAGGACCGACACACCAGAGCAGCCCAGGCACGTCTGAGGGTTGCACAGCCGCTGTGCACGGTGCGCTACCCTCGCAGGTTCAAGGGCGCAAAGAGAGCACAGGCTTGGCACCCGCCGGGATTCTGGGGCCGCACTTAAGGGGCCTGGAAGACTCCCGCTGCCCTTGGTCTGTGCCTTCTCCCCTGGAAGCGTGGCCGCCGTTTGTGGTCCGTGGAGAGCGCCACAAGCCAGCAGTGGCGCGTGGGAAAGCGCATGCTCCCGAGTCGCCGACCCCTGCGGTTCCCTACCTTTGTCGCCCAGGATGCCGTCGATGCTGTGCTTGGCCTTCTTCTCCCCGTCCTCCTCCTTCTTATCCACCTCATCATCCTCCTCTTTCTTCCCGAACTTGATTCTGAGCACTCGGCTAATCGAACTCACTAAACCTCAGAAATTCAAAGGCAAAAGAGCGAGTATAAGTTGTTGGGGCAAAAGAGCCCAAGGAGGCTTGGATCCTGGGTCACAGTCATTGCGTCCCCCTCCTCACTGACACAAGAATCACCATCCCCACACAAGCATGCAACGTCTGTGCCTACTCAGTGGTCAGGACCGTGGAGAGCCCGGTCACCCCTGTGGTCACAACTGGGGTTGCTCCAGAGGCTCTCACAGGGCCAAGAGCCCCACTGGAGGCACCCACCTTGCACATTCCTATGCACACCCTTACACACTCCTGTGCCTTGCATCCCCACCCCACACCCTAAACGCACTCAGACTCCCATCCACTGTCCCAAGGCCTTCCCAGAAGATCCCCAACCCCAGCTGCAAAAGCCATGTTCAAGTGTGTCCCCTTGCCCTGCGTGGACGTGCGTGTGGGCACAAAGTGCGCACCACACACATGCACACATGGCTGCTCTCCCTCATGGGCTGCATGGATGGGGACCTTTATGTCCGAATGCGCTGGACATGGACTTGGAGAAGGGGATTCCAGGAAGCTGGTGGAGCTCAGTCCTCCCAGGGCAGGTCCGTCTCCCTAGCCACTGCCCCCAGAAAGCTCCTGCAGGATCCTCTTTTCACCCAACCTTGGGCTACCTACCTCCCCTCATCCTCTCCTCCTCCCTTCCCTTCCTTCTTTTCTCCCTTCTCCTTCTCTCCTTCTCTCTCTCTGCCTCCCTTTCTTCTTTCTCCTTCTCTCCTAACTTTTTCCCTTGTCTCTCTCCATCTTCCTTTCACTCTGATGCTTTCTCTTTGCTCTTTGGCTTCCTTTCCCCCCAACTTTTCTCCAAGTCCCCATCAACCATCACCAGCCCTCCTCCTCCTCCTCCTGCCACCGGCCCCAGCGCACTGAACCACACCGGACTGGGTGAAGCTCCTGGGCTCGGGCTATCGTCTCACCTGAGGGCACCGTGCTGCGGTCGCAGTGGCCATCCTTTAGCAGCCGGTCCCGGATCTCCCAGCTGAACATGCCTGGGTTTTCCCTCTTGTACTCCTCGATCTTTTTCTCCACATCCGGAGTCGCCACCTGCTTCAGAGGTGGAGGTAGGAGAGCAGGAGTGGAAAGATGGGGTGGAGAAGGAAGATACCTTTAATATCAACCTCCCCAGAGAGACCCAGGCCAAGCTGGTAGCTCTGGTCTCCACGCCTCCCCTAAGAACGTCTGTCCCTAATCTTTCAAGAAACCCCTTTCTGGCTTCCAGGATGGCAAGTGAGGAGAGGCAGGGGTAGATAATAAAATAAAACCTTATAAGTAGGAGCTCCACAGTCCCTCATAATCACAAGCAAGACGTGGAGATTTTTGGTCCATTGTGGGGACATGCTGGGAGTTGGGACACGCTCTCTAATTTCTTCAGGAAGCCTAAAGCCCCTCGTGCTGCTAGATGACACACAGCTGCAGCCAAAGGCCCCCCGGAGCAGGCCAAGGTCCGCTGCCAGCCTCTGTGGCAAAGACACTCACTCTGGGCTTGCTGCCTCCGATGGCTCCAGGCCGGATGGACCCTGTCTCCTGGTAGCGGCAGAGAATCTTGGAGACACAGCCATGAGAGACACGCAGCTGGCGGGAGATGACGCAGGGCCGGATGCCATGGTGGGCCATCTCCACAATCTTATGGCGGATGTGATTAGGCAGAGGTCGCCCGTTGATGAAGACCCCGCCAAGCTGATTGACCCGTCCTTGTCCAAGTGGGGTGGACACTAGAAAAGGGAGACGGAAATGGAAAGGGGCACAGGGTAAGGACGGGAAAGAGACAGGGACCACCGCACTCTCGTAGTGGAGCAGTTCAAGCCCCCAGCCCTCTGAATGCAGATTTCCCGAGTCCTTAAATTTGAGAAAGTTTAGAATCTGGGAAACAAAGGTCAGAAAGCTATGCCGCATAGGGCGCACATCTCGAGCCCTATGCAGTACATGAGGACATGTGAGGGTCCCTGGACAGACAGCCCTGAGCCTCCTGGGGCTCCAGAGAATGGCCCTCGGTCCCTCAGGCCACAGGTCTGCCTGCCTCTTAGGCAGGCCAGTGACATGGGAACACCATGGATAGCATTCCATACTCCCAGGAGTCCTGACCCATCCAGCTCCTGGGTGGCTGGGAAGGGCTGGTTGGTCAGTAGCATTTACCGCTCTGTCCAGAGCAGCAGAAGGTTCTTCCCTAGGCTGAACAACCTGGGTACAGTTCAGGGACCAGGGACACCCTGCTACTGCTGCCGACTCTGAGGGGCACTTCTTGGTTCCCCAGGGACTCCCTTTACTTGCAACCCCTCTCAAAGTTTTAATTTCGTTTGGGACAATTTGAGGACACCCTCCACTGTTAGCCATCTTCAAAATAGCCTACGTGGTCTTAGAAATCTGTGGCCTGTCCTTGTCCTCGCAGGCTCTGCTCACAGAGATGGGCCAGAGTCCCAGGGAGTGGATGACTTTGGGAACCAGGAAGATGAGCACCGCTGGTGTGTGCCCGGGAGGGGGGAAGCACAGATCCGCCTTAATGAAAAATCTACACAATTTCCTCGCAGAGGGTTCGGGGACACCCGGTGCACTAATCCTGCCTCGATCCCCCCAATTTGGGGATTCGCCGGCTGTGGAGATCTGCAACATTAGAACGATTTCACAGCCGCCCGAGTGGAGGGAGCTGAGGGTATAATTGGAAGGGAGGAGGCGAGAAAAGGCTTTGGCTGCCGGGTTGTTCCTACCACCCCCTCCCTCGCTCTCCCGGTCCCCCCACCTCTCTTTGTAAAAGTAGGTGTCTGAAGCCACCCTTGGATTTAATCAGAAATCGTGCGTCGCCGAAACAAAGTCACTCGGTCTCTGTGGCGGGATATGCCATTAGCGCTCGAGAGCTCTCCAGCGCCCAACTTTATATTCAAGAGCCTCTTTAGCGACTGGCGCTCGGCTCTCCTCAGTATTCGGCGTCATGTTGGGCAAATATTGTCCTAATCCGCCGCGCGTCCTCAGCCGCCTGTTTTACTAGCATCGGCTACAGGAGGGTGCTACGGCAAATCCCCGGGCTCGGGAGCTCTCCGCCTGCGTGGCTGCTCGCGCGCACTTGATCACGCAGCCGCTCTCTTCGCCTCGGTCTAATTCAGGGACCCCGCGCCGTCCCGCTGCCCGAGGGCTCCCTCCCCAGCTCGCTGCTGCCCGCTCACCCACCCCCTCCTCAGCCTCGCGCGCAAGGGGCTCATTACAAGAAGAGTAATTAAAAAACAAAAAGTAACACACACACACCTAAGGGCTTCGGTAAGACACCCTGGGCTATCCACCCCTGGGAGCTAGAAGATCCATCGGGGGCAGGTTGGAGGCCTTCCGTGCATTTAAAAAGAAAAGAGAACAAAAACCCCAGGAAACGGTCTGGCCTCGCGCCCCCAGACCTCTCAGCCCCGCGACTGGTAACTGGGAAGAACACGTTGGAAAATTAACATTTTCCTCTCGCTGCTTTGGGGTTATCTCTCGGGAGATTTTCTGAGTTAGGAAACCCGAGCGAAAAGTTTTTTGGGGAAAAATATGTCGTTCCCATTAATTATTTCTAGTTAGTTTGTTTCCAGGCCGAAAGGCGGGAGCGTTTAGAGAGTTTCTTTGGAAGGGGGCAGCCCTCGTAGTTTAGAAATATAAAGTATCACCCATGGATTAGGTATTTCGAAATAAAAGGGATTGGAAGACCATCCCGGGAGGGTGGAAAGAACAATCCAAAACAAGCATAGAAAGCCGACTGCCGGTTACCCCAGGCAGCCGGGAAAACTAGGAGGAAAGAATCGTCTAAAAATTGTGGGGAGACCTGAAGGTCCAGGGACTTGAAATTTACGAAGAGCCGAAATCTACCTGGAGTCCAAACTGGCTGGGTAAGGCCGGCTGCCCCCGACCTGCCAAGCGGAGGCCGCGGGTCGCCGAAGCCCAACCCGGAGCGGCCCTTGGAACTTCCTGGGTCCCGCGCTCGGACTTAGATCCGAAAAGAAGGGGACCCCCGCGCTTCCGCCGCCGGCGCACCCGCTGCGCCCCGGTGACGGCCCCCGCGGCGGCCCTGGCGTCTCGGGCGGGGCGCGGCGAGCCGGGGGCTTACCTTCCAGGGGAAAGCCGGTGCGCGGATAGTTCTGCCCCGGAGCCGGCCGCATCATCCTCGGAACCGCACCGGGGAGGCCCGCCATGCTGCGCGCCGGCGACCGGGCCGGAGTGGGCAGATCGCTTCCCGTCGCTCCCTTTCCTCCGGCTGCGATCTTTCTTTCCTCCTTCTTCTTTTTTTTTTTAAACCTCTTCCCCTCCCCTCCACGCAAGCTCCCTACCCCACCCCCCACCCCGGCTGCGGTCCTGCGGGTCCAGAAGCTGGGGAGGGGGGCGACGGAAGGGGGCGAGGGTTGGGGGCAGGGACGGTGGCGGCGACGAAGTTCAGACGAACGCGCGCCGCGGCCCCAAGTCCGCCTCCGCCCTAGCGGCGAGGCTGCAAGTTGTGCTTGTGCGCGCCGACGCGGCCGGGCGCGGCCGGAGACCAGGCCCGCGGCCGAGGGCCGGGGGTCGCGGCGGGATCGGGGCTCCGGCCTCGCGCTGCAGCGGGCGCCAAGCTCTGGAGCTCCGGGCAAAAGTTCCCGAGCCGGAGCTGGGAAGCCGCGGAGCGGATTTATTTTTCGTACTTATTTATATATTTAATCGCTTGCGCTTGCTCCGGCGCCCTCCCTCCCTCCCTTCCTCTTCTCCACGCCTTCTGTCCCCGCGCCCTCCACGCCAGCTCCCGGGTGACTCAAGGAGGGAACAGACGCCTCCTCGGGTGTCTGGGGCTCGAGGAAAGGCGACAGGGAGGGGCCGGGTTAGGGGACAGAAGAGGAGGAAAAGCGAGGGGGCGCGAGCAATCGGCTGGGTAAGTTGTGTGAAAGTGCTCAACTGTCCGAGGACCAGGAGGAGGAGGAGGAGGCGGAGGGGGGAGGGGGAGGGGGAGGAGGGGGGGGAGGCGGCAGCCGACGGGATCTGATAGGTTCGGACTTTGCTTTTATTCATGAGGAGGGAAGGGGGCCAGGACGGAAGGGAGTGAAGGACCAGTAACGAAAAGAAATCGCCAGCGAATTTTTTTTTTTTTTTCTCTTTTCGAATCCCCAGAGTCAATCTCGTTTTTTCGGGGGAGAATTTGAACTGGTCGGGGAGTGAGGCCTTGGGAGCTGGGGGTCCGGAGAGAAGGGGAGGGGTCGATTTTCTTCCAGCGTCTTCTTTGGAGGAAGGGGCCGGATCCAGCAGGTCCCCAGCCCCTGGTCGCCCGGGCTGCTTGCGGCGGTCCCGGCTCCGTAGGAGCAGCCTCCGCTGGGCAGGGCGCTGCTCGGAGTCGGCGCCTTTCTGGGCCTCCCCGGGTGGAGCACAGCGTCGCTCTGTCCCTCGCGTCTTCTGCTTTCCCGTGTTCACACACAGACATGTCCTCCAGGAGGATTCTCCAGGAAAGGGCCAGAGGTGACATCGAGGGAGGGACTGTGTGAAATAAAGGCAGAGCCCTGGTGTTTGCTTTCGTCTGGCCCCCCGAGGTTGTAAGAAATCAGGAGCGACCTTCTCGGGGTGCCACGCTCGGTCGGCCGGGTCTGCCAAGGTTAGGGGTGCCCGTGTTTCTCTCCCCTCAGCCTCCAGGGCCTTCCCTTGCCCTTAGGTCGTCAGGCCACAGTCCGGGGCTCCTTTCCAGAAGGCAGTTGGTTGTCCCCAGGCTTTACAGCAAGGCTGTGCAGAGAATCTGGGAGGGGTATGAAGTAGCTGGGAGGGTGGCCCTTAGAACGCAGGACCCGCTCAGCGCCTCTGCTGGAGGGCTGTGGGGATCCCAGCTAGATGTGCGGGAGTGGGGACTTGATCCGAGCTCCTACAGTGCTGGGCTTTCGGGGGGTCAGAGTGATCAGCGGCCCCCACACTCAGGACACGGATTCCTGGGGACGAACCGCCCTCCCAGCGGGGCAGGACGCCACAACTGCAGGCCTTTTGTATCCCCGGGGAAAGAGCGTCTCTGGCCCGGCGCTGAAGGCAAAATACAATAAAATAAACCCAGCCCTCCAACTCACCCCCTGCCGGCCCTCTCCCGCAGGAGGGGTCAGTCTTACATTGGCCTGGAGGTCTCTCGGCAGGCTGGCCCCAGTGTGTCCCCTCTCTTTCCCTCCTCACCTGTGACCTTTGCCCTCTCCGCCTATGACAGACCCTCTCTCTCCTGACACCAGGGTTTATCAGACTTTTGAGGGGCTTCCTAGGCATAGGGTCGGAGGCCCTGCTGAGAACCTTGTTAAAGGCAAGCTCCGAGAATTACGCAGGGCAGGCCAGGTAATCCTGGCATGGGAAAAGTGAATGCTGGGAGGGTGGTAGCTTGCAAAGATCAGGGTACCAGCCTGCTGGAATTATGGGGATCCTTCCCCAAAAGAGATGGAGAGACAGAACTTCAAACCCCAGTGTGTGTCCAGGGAAGATGGCCTGCCTTGGCCAATGTAGGTGGACATGTTTCCTATATGTGTATGTGTGTATAAAACATACAATACACATGGAATGTATATTCATCCATTCATCTGGTCATCACCCATTCCCTCGTGTGACAGGTCTTAAAGCCCCTCTTCTGTGAGAGGTAGGAATGGGGTCTCAGCTTTCTGGGTGTTAAGGTTAGGACCCCCTGGGACAGTCTGAGCAAATGTGGTTCCTAAGTTAGGGTTTGCCTATGGTTCCCTTTTGGGGTCACATGGCTCTTGGTCCAGGTGTGGTGTTGGGGGGAATCAGACCTCTGCCAGCAACAAAGGACCCCTAGAGGGCACCCAGGTGCCCGAGCTAGAGGGCTCTGTGTTCCTCTCCCCACCCCCAAGGACTTTGCAGCTCTCTCTCCCAACCCAGGGACACCTTAAACTGGGGCCACCTCACCTCTGGGGAGAAACCTCTTTAACTCAGAGGACTCTACCTTGGGTTCACTCCTGACTCACGTTGGGCTCCCCGGCTGCCAACCCTGCGTTCCCGAGGCTCGGGGATCCCGTGGGTTCCTGTGGGGCTGCGTAGGGGGGTGGCGGGGTTGTCTGTCAGAATGAGCGTGGCGGTTCTCGCCTGTTGGAGACCAATTTCACAAATGATTTTTGCAACAATTAAGAAGTGTGGCGGGGTGAAATGGCGATTTCACATCCAGCAGGGGAAAGGGGGGTTCACCTGGGGCCTGGGATGGCTGCAGCTGGGGTGGGGGAGAAGCTCTGCCCCTCCTTTCATTCCCCCAGCGAACTCTCTGGCCCAGATTCTCTCCCAGTGCAATCATTAATCAACTCCGAGGACCACCGCTTGGCTGTGTGAGGGAGGACTCCTCCCGGGTTTCTGTATTGGGCCGAGTTTGCCCCGCAAAGATTTCCCTCTATCCCTGTGCCCGAACCCTCCCTTTCCCCTCTTCCTCCCTCCCTCCCTTGTGTCTGTGACACACTCAAGTTTCCTAGTCTGCCTCTTTCTGCCTCCATATTCCATCTTATGGTCTTCCTTATTTTGGCTTTGGGGTCCCTGGCTCCCTCTCTTCTGCCTGGCCTTTCTGACTTCTCCCAGGGTTGTTTGGTTTCTTTCTGACGCTGTCAGTCTTGTCCACCCTCCTCCTCATCTCCATGGTTTCCTGAGGTATGTACCAGCCTCCACAGCTCTCTGGGCTGGAACTCACGTCCGCCATCCCATTCGAGGACAATCCTTTGGTGGATGGGGTTGGGCAAAGACCTTGGGAAAGGAGCCCCCTCCCTCCCCCTCAGCCTGCTTCCAAAGTGAGTCTTTGGGCAGGCGGGACTTCCCCAGCCCCCCAGGAATTGCCCCATTCTGGGATGGCTTAGACAGCGGTCCCCTCCCTCTGCCTCTCCAAGTCTGCCCTGAAGTTTCCACACACACAATTTTTTCCTTTGTTGAAAAAAAGGACAACAGTACTCATAAACATTTCTCCTCAATAGGTTTCCAAATTGAATCCTCCAAACCCAAAGGCAGAGAAGGAAACCGGCCCAAGTTGGAGGAGCAGGACTCCAGGTGGGGTGAGCCCTGGAATGGGGGATGGGAGTAGGGAGTGGGGGTGGGTGGGCAGTGCCTTCCCCAGACTGGATGGATGGAAAGCACAACTTTTATTGCCAAACCGAGGCTCCCTGCTCCCAAGGGGCCAGGGCCTCCTTACCCTGCCCAAGGGAGAGGACACGCTTAGTTTCCTGTCCTGTGCAATGGTCCTTTTGGAAAGCAACTCCCAAGAAGTTATTAGTTAAAAGGTCCACCTGAAAAGCCAGGGCCTTTGACTTGGAGAAGGTCCTTTGTACAGGGATGGGCTCTGAGCACACTCTGTGCTGCCTGGAGAGGGATGGCCACCACCCCGGCAAACCGCAGCGATTCGGTCTCCAGTGGTGTAAGAGAGGAGGGAGTGCAGGGTGGGGAGAGCAGCATATGCAGAATGTCCCGGAATAAACGGCCCGTGCAGGCGCCCCTGGTTGCCAGGCTGGAATTCCTGTAGGGGTGCCACATCTGAAGAGGAACCCCTGAAAAGGGACACTTTGGCCCCTTCCTCGGATCTTGTATGTAGGATTATTTTCTCTTTCTCCTCAGGAAGTAGCACTCTTCTAAGGAGAACCTTGAAACACATGCCTAGACCTGACTAGGAAGGAAGGGAAAAGGAGCTGTTTTCTTGCTTGGCATCTTTATTTTCCCCAGAAAGGAAAATTCTTTGGATGGGGTTCCAGGTCTCAAGGAAAGGAAAACTATAGTGACAGCCAGGCTTCCCCTGGCCTGCACTGTCACAGTTCTCAGGTGGCCCTCCTGCTCCTCTTCCAAGCTCCTCCTGGGCCTCTGCTCTCCCGTCTCTGCCTCCTCGTCTACTTCCTCTTCCGCCCTTCTCTCTTCCTGCGCCTTTCCACCATTGTTCCCCTCTTCTGATTTCTCCCCTGGCTCCTCTTTTTTCCCTCCACCTCTTCCTCCCTGATTCCTTCTTCTCTTTATTTCCCTCCCTTCCCTTCTTCTCCTTTTCTCTTCTTCTTCCCAGACTGGTCTCAAGGAGTTTTTTTTACCCCCTAAGGTTCAGGAAATAAAGTTCAGAGATGCTGAAGCTGAAGGGGACTCAGGTGGTACCCAGAAGCCTCAGCAGTCCTCGTGACACTGAGCTCTGCAGTGCTTTCTTTTCTTTTTTAAAACTTTATTTATGTTATGACTGGCTCAGTCAGCCCTGGGGGTGGGGCTGGCACAGCATGTGGGGCCTGGGATTGAACCGAGGTCCCTGTGGTTGCCTAAGCAAGTGCTTTAGACCACTGAGCTATCTTGCTGGCCCCTGCAGTGCTTTCTTCTCTTTCCTGTCTTGCTAATTGCTTTACCACTGGCTGGCAGAGTCCTGGCCTAACTGCTCCACCATAAGGTGGACCCTGATGTCTGTACCAACTTGTGTTCTCTGCCTGTGCCTAGAAATCCCCCTACTTTTCCATTTGTGGAGTGGGAAAGGAGCCTTCCCGGGAAGAGTAGAGTAGTCGCCATCTGGTCCAAGTGACCTAGGGGAAATGGCCAGGCACTGCCGTGTGTATAGACAAATATGCAAGGCTGAGGGCACATGCTGTGTCCTTTCACAGGTGTGTGATAGCGTGTGAGTGCATGTATATGCATGTGTGCGTGCGAGCAGATCCCAGCCGGGGTGTGGACATGAGAATTTCTGTTTCTTGGCACCCTTTGAGAGCCGGGGGAGGGAGGCGTCCTCCCAGGCTCTCTGCAGCCTGCAAGCGCCATATGGCACCGGGCTGCCTGCAGTGGCCTCTTTAGATCACTTTCCTGAGTTCAGTTTGCCGGAGCCCAGCATTCGTGTGTTGTAGTCTTCGCCCTTGGACAGTAACTTCATCAGAGCTGAGCATCTAGGGCACCAGGAAAGCCTGTGCTTTTGCTTTTCCAAGTCTCACCATGTAGTATAGGCTGGCCTCGAACTCACAGCCTCACTCTCACAAGTGCTGAGATTACAGACCTGCAGTTTCACCAGGGCCTACAAAGCCTTTTCATCAAACAAAATCAAAGTGAGGCAGGGCATTGGCGTGATTCCAGGGGAGCCCCCAAGCCTAGATGAAGTTGCCCTCCAGCCCCTGGGGCTTTCTGGGTCAAGGAGTAGGGTGGGAATAAGGAAGAAAAGATCGAATGCTGCCTGTTCACCTCCTCAGATCGGCTCACGGCTATTGCTGAGGGGATGCTCTGGAGTTGGGATTCTTTGGTTTCCAGGTTTCCTGCCTTTTCTTTTTTGTATTTTTTAGGAAGGGTCTACAGGATATTCAGGATCTCACTACTAGATCAGACTCATAGTTGAAATGACACTTTTTTTTTTCTGTCTTTTTGAGACAGGATCTCACTGTGCAGTTCAGGCTGGCCTTGAGCTCACTTTTGTAGCCCAGGCAGGTCTCGAACTCACACCAATCCTCTTGCCTCAACCTCCCAAGGACTGGGGTTACAGGTGTGCGACACCACACCCAGCTAGATGAGACTCAGTGTTTTGCCTGCTTACAGCCTGCTTTTTCTTCTTCTCCTGGAAAAGCCCTCTGTTCCATCCTGGTCCTCTCAGGAGGGAGGAAGAAGCCCCTGGAAACTCCACAAGAGCAAGAGTACTTGTGTATACCGACTGCTGTACCCTGAATGCTGAAGCAGAAGCTCAATAAATAAATATTCACAGGGCAAAGGAAGACGCCTGTGATTTGAACATGAACTGGAATCGACACTTGGGAAAAGGCTGGGAGGCCTCATCTTGACTCTGGCGAGGCCAGAGATTTGCTGGGTGAGATGTGTGTCTGCCGGCCAGGGTGTCTTGGTGGAGAGTAACTGCTCAGAGCCTGGGGAGGTGGTGGCTGTTAGTGCGCAGAGAAAATGCTCAGACAGCCGCAGAGCAGGGCTGGTCTGTCTTCCGGTGCCGTGATGGGAGTGGCGCCAAGTCCCCCATCTCCAGGCTGATGTGGGCTCTGTAGTCCTCCGTGCTCAGAATGCCTGGGGCTTCCTCCATGGTCAGCCCCCGGGGCAGGTCCCTGCTCACCTCTGCAGCGGTGCAGTGGCCATTTGAATTGAACAACCGCGTTCCTCTGGACCTTGGCCTTCAGGAACCTCTACTCTGTGCTGGGCATTTACCGGGAACCCCGAAGCCCTCCTGAGAGGAGGCTCTGGGGGTGCAGGGACTGACCCAAGGTCAAAGGACTGTGTCAGCCTCACTGACTCTGAGCCCTGCCCTCACTCCTCTGTCTCGGCCCCAGCTTCCCCTTGGTGTTGATGTCCAGCACTGAGAGCAGAGACCAGCACATAGTAGGTGTGCAGAAGGCCGGGGCTGGATGAGTAAAAGAAATCAAAGTGCTCCAATAGTGGTGAGGACCTAGGGCTGGAGAGCCCTGGTGCTGTGAGGAGCCTCTAAAATGACCTTGACCAAGGAGTGTGCGGCTTCGGGAGCCCCCTGCTTTCCAGGGGCTTCTGGGGATGCCAGAGGGCTTTTGCCTGGCTTGCAGGTGTGCGGCTGGAGGGAGGAGGGATGGGTCCAGGGTCCTCCGGAGCCCTGGCGGTGCCTGGCCTTCATTGACATGTATAGGTGGAAGGGAAAGACTGCACCGCATATTTGTCTAGGTGAATTAAAAGCACAATCCCCGTTTCCCAGAGGGAGCCGTTGGTTCATATTTATACATTCAGTCTTACAGGTGTAAAATAGGTTTCCTTTATGCTTATATAGTAATTTTTCATTTGAATTTCAAGGCTTTATTCCCTTCTTTGGATTCAAGTCTTCCACCTGAACCCGATTCTCTCCATAACCATTAATTCCTTCATCATAAAAAATGAATTCCATCTAATTCTCTATAGTGGCAGTTAGAGCAGATCAAAAAGTCCCCTTGCAGAGAGTCCCCCCTCCTGCCATTGTCGTTCTTAGCTCGCCTGGGCACCCCGCCCCCCACGAAAGCTGAGTTTCAGAAACCAGGGCTGAAGAGCCTCAACCCTGGGCTCTCTCACTCTCTCACTCCAGAAGAGAGGGGGGGGGGGGAGGATGCGTGTGTGCGGCTTTGTGTGTCTTCCAGGGCTGGAGATCAACCCCAGGCCTCACACATCCTAGCCAGCACCCTAGTGCTGAGCTACACCCCACGCGCTTTTATTTTTTGCGATGCGGTCTTTCTACATTGCCCAGGCTGGCCTGAAACTTGCAGTCCTTCTGCCTCAGCCTTCCAGACAGTTGGGATTACGCATGTAGGACACTACGCCAACCTGAGAGGTGCTTCACTGACTGTGCTGTTTAATCTCCCTACAGATCCACAAAATACCCGTCCACACGCTTCTGTTATGGATGAGGGACTAATGCTCGAGTGGTGTTAAAGAAAATCTCAGGTCTCACAGCTGGGAGATGGAAGCACTTTAAAAAAATAGAAGGGTGACTCGGGGCATAGTTCAGCTGTGGTGCTTAGTATGTGTGAGGCCCTGGATTGCTGAACACCCCTAAAATTACTAATTTATTTTAATAATTTAAATGCATTGTTAAGTGTTGATTGACACAGTTGAGTCCTCCCGAGTGGCCTTTCTTCTCCCCCCACGGTGACTGCAGTTTCTAAGCTGGCATCCATCAAAGTGGGGCCCGGAGGCCAGGCCCTTACCTCTGTTACCTGTTACCTGGTAGCGCACAAGGGCCTTGCAGATGGGACTGAGTTATGGCTCTCGTGGTGGGAAGGTTGCCCTGGATGAGCCGGGTGGGCTCCAGTCCCAAATGCCATTCCAAGGGCCACCCAGTATCAGAGAGGTCGAAAAGGACGCTGAGCAGAGAGAAGGCACTGGTGCCGTGGCCACTGAGGCAGAGATGGGAGGAATGGGGCCGAGGTGAGGACCTGGGGTGCAGCTGTCAGAGGCTGGGGGAGGCGAGGAAAGCGTTCCTCCCGGAGCCCCAGGGAGAGCTCATCTGGCCCACACCTTGACTTTGGTCCAGTGACAGTAAGTTAGCACTTCTGACTCCATAAGTGCAAGGGAACAGGCTCTGGTGCCTTAGGACACCGAGTGTGTAGGAATTTGTTACCACAGCCATGGGAAACTCCCCTGCTGGCCTTTATGGTGTTACAGTATGCAGTGCTTGAGTGAAAACCCAAGGTTTGTATGATGGCTTGCTGTCGAGAGTGTGATGTGTGGCTTGTGTCTAATTCATCCTTAGCGTCCCAGGTAGGGCTGGTGTATATGAGAGTCTAACTCACAGGGCAGGTGCAGCTGGACTCTGGAAGTACTGTTTTTGCCTCTGCTGATTCTTGTTTTTCTTTTTGAGATAGGGTCTTGCTATGTAGTTCAGGCTGGCCTGGTGCGTGCCACCACATCCGACCTTTTTTTCTTTTTGAGACAGGGTCTTGCTATGCAGTTCAGGCTGGCCTGGAGCTCACTTTGTAGGCCAGGCTGGTCTCAAACTCACAATGATCCTCCTGCCTCAGCCTCTCAAGTGCTGGGATTACAGGTGTGCGCCACCACGCCCTGGTCAGCTGCCATGCTCTGAGAGGGCAGGACCACGCTTGCCTACCAGGACTCAGGTGAGAGATCTGCCATGAGTCACGTGGGTTGGGCTCTTTTGGGGTTCTGTGACTCTTGAGACCTTGAAGATGCAACACATTCTAAGCCAAGGGTGAGAGAGACATTGTAAAATAAAACTCACGTAGAGGGCCGGCAAGATGGTTCAGTGGTTGAAAGCGCCTGCTTAGGCAAGCTTAGGCAACCACAGGGACCATGGTTGGATCCCTGGCACTAGTCAGCCCCACCCCCAGGGCAGGCTGAGCCGGCCATAATGCAAAAAAAAAAGAGGATAGAAAACTCACATGGAGAACGTGAGCATGTGTACTGTGTGAACAATGGTGTACTTGATGTATGCGGGCTCTATATGTCATGCCACATATACATGTACGTACATGATATGCCTGTGTATGCTTGTACATGTGTGTACAACATGTAGGCAATGTGTGCGTGTGTCTATGATGTGTGCATAATGTAAGCACATGTATGGCTCAGTCCATATTGTATGCATGTGTGTGTATAATGTTATATGTTTGACTGTGTGCATGTGCATCATGTGAACATGTATGTCCACAATGTGCAGGTGCTATAAGCATGTGTGTGAGCGTGTGTCCATGATGCATGGGTTGCATTGCATGGTGTGCCTGCGTATGAGTGTGTGCATCCTCTGAGCATGTGGCTGCATGTGTGGGCATGGTGTGTGCTGGACGTCTCTGTGTGTGTAGGAGTGTGTGCATCGTGTGCATTAGTGTGAGCTCTTTGAGGTTGCAAGATAGTCCCCTGTCCCCGAGGACGTGGAAAGCAGTGCTGTTGAATGAATAGTGTGACTGTGACACTGGGAGCGGGCAGGTGACCCGTCTGCCTCCAGAGGTGTCCAGCTGCGTCTGCAGAGACAGCTGTGGGCGGGAGCGACCCACCGCCTGTGCTCCTGACTGCACCCGCAAGGTGCTCGCGGCTTTCTCAGCCTCCTCCAGCTGACTGGGCTTTCACACCGTTTTGCCAAAACTTGATTCCGGCCTCCATGTCGCGTGGTGTGGGAGCGTGCTGACGTCACGCCTGGGTGAAGGAGACCTGAGCTGTGGCGACCGAGGGAGGGGCTCGCTGGTGTCCTGGAGCAAGACAGCCACAGAGCTGGGGGTGGAACCCAGAGAAGGGGACTGGGGAGCCTGGCGGGCCATTTAAATGATGGTTTCGCTCCTCGGGAGCTTGGTTTCCTGGGGCAGGTGATGCAGCCTCTCTGAACGTCTGCTTCCTTGTTTAAGAAACGAGTGCAGCAGCCCTTAGCTGGTGGGGAGCGCTAGCAAAGCAAGGTAAGAAGTGTTCAGAGCTGGCGTTTCGCGGGGCTCAGCGAGGGGCTGCCCTTATTCCTTTTCCTCAGCTGGGTGTGACTTATCCTCTTGCAGTCCTTGGCTGTGTGCTACCAAAATCAGCAAAATGCAGACACACCGCAGCACAACTAGTTGCTGGCATCAGCTGTTATCATCAGGGGGCTGGAGTTATCCCTTTTTGGGGGGTCACTGGGGCATGATGACCTCTGACCTATGAGGCAACCAGCAGGGGTAGGAGCCTGCTGCCTTTGGGGTCATTTCAGATTTCTGGAAAGACCTGACAGACCACTTTCCAACCTGGGGCTTTTCATTAGGGAGCAGGGCAGTAAATCAAAGAGATTGCCCCAGGATACACACTAGAAAGGGCCCCTGGGCTGGGGAAGTGGGCAGGAAGATGCTGATGGGGGCGGAGGCTGAGCTGCCGGGTGGCCGAGGAACAGGCGAGGGGAGTGGACTTCCACAGGACTACTGAGAGGAAGTGATGAAAGAGGAAGGGGTTTCAACCAGTGCCATGCAGGGCCAGCATCCTTGCTATGTAAAGAGCTCTCGAAAATCAATAAGGACTTAGGAGCAACCCCTGGATGAAGGATACAGGCAAGCAACTTCTGAAAGACAAACTTGAAAGTGGGACTCATGAGGGAGAAGTGATACTTGAAGGCCTCACGGGGTTCCAGAAACTTTGGACTCTTGTATGCTGAGTGTGGCACATTGGTACCAGCTTCCTGGAGACCAATTGGGGAAGTGTTTCAAAAGCTGCAGAAGGGCTGGGGAGGTAGCTCAACGATCTGAGTACCTACCTGGCAAGTGCAAGGAACTGAGTTCTACTCTTGGTACCACATGCTGTGATGGCAACCGAAACCAGGTGTGGTGGTGCACCCCTGTAATCCCAGCACTGGGGAGGCTGAGACAGGAGGATCACTATGAATTTGAACTGTGTACTAGTGGCTCCTCACCCCATTGTGCAAAGATGGACGTGCATCACGCTATTCTTTTTTTTTTTTTTTTTGTATTATGGTTTGCTCAGCCTGCCCTGGGGGTGGGTCTGGCACAGCATGTGGTGCCAGGGATTGAACTGAGGTCCCTGCAGTTGCCTAAACTTGCCTAAGCAGGCACTTTAGACTGCTGAGCCATCCTCGGGGCCCCACATTATTCTTTTTTTTGTTTGTTTGCTTGTTTGTTTGCTTGCTTGTTTATTTTATGGCTGGCTCAGCCTGCCCTGGTGGTGGGGCTGGCACAGCACGTGGTGCCGGGGATTGAACCACAGTCCCTGCAGTTGCCTGAGCTTTCTTAAGCAGGTGCTTTAGACCACTGAACCATCTCACCGGCCCCCCACGTTATTCTTGATAATGGAGAAAACTGGGTGAAACAAGCATTTCTAACCACAGTCCGTGGACCAATATACTATGAAACACACACTTCATGCAGTGTTCTGGGACCATCATAGGAACGTACGGGAAGGTGCACAACCACCAGGCACCATGGCCTAAGCCTATACTTCCTGCTATCTGGATGGCTGGGGCAGGAAGACGGTAGGTGTGCAACCACCTGGGGATATTTTATTTATTTTTGTATTTTAAGGAAGGGTCTACAGGGTGTTCGGGGTCTCACCACTAGATTGGACTCAGATCTGCCTGTTTACAGTCTCCCAAGAGCTGGGATTACAGGTGCGCACCACCGCTCCCAGTCTCAATTGCTGTCTCATTGAGCCCCAGGGTTGGGGCCGGCACGGCAGTTCTGGGGATTGAACCCTGGCCCCTGCGCCTGCTTGCAGGCACCTCAATCCACTGAGCTATTTGCCCAGCCCTCCACCTGGTGATAGGTAGTAAGACCCCCACATCTCAGAAAAACTGAAGTTAATTCATCTAGTACTGACAACTGATAAATAGTAATATTCTTGGCCCAGTTGTACTAATGAAAAGGTGGGGGGGGGGCATTAAGAAGTTTAGGGCTAGCCAGATAGCTCAGTGGAGTAAAGTGCATGCTTAGGCAGAGCACAGCAGCCGGGGTTCAATCCCAGATGTGCCATGCTGCACCTCCCCCCCTCCCCCCCATGCACTGCAACAGCGATTGAGACTGGGTGTGGTGGTGCGTGCCTGAAATCCCAGCACTTGGGAGGCTGAGAATAGGAGAATCACTACGAGTTCAATCTATGTGGTGAAACCCTGTAGATCCTGTCCTAAATATATGTATATGCATATATATAGTTACCTAATTTGTCCAAGATTCCTTACCTAGTAAGTGGTATATAACAATGTGAATTCAGAAATTCTCTGCCTGCTTGCCTGCCTGCCTTCCTACTTTCCTTTTTTCCTTGGTTCTTCTCTCCCCCACCCTCTTTCTCCTCCTCCTCCTCCTCCTCCTCTTCCTCCTTCTCCTCCTCCTCCTC
>PVKN010012400.1:0-20854 GCA_004027915.1 Capromys pilorides
GTGGAAGCCAGAAGGGAAACAAGGGGCAGGGGAGGAGGAGAGGGAGAGAAAAGGATTTTTAAAAAAGAGAGTAGAAGAAATAATGGAAACAGAGCTTTGAAAAGGGAGGGAAATGGGAAAGACAATTAGGATGCTCTCTGTACAGGTACAGGCCCCTAGGATGGATGTGAGCACTGTGCACGGCAAATATGGGGCAATAGAAAATGAGCAGGGGAGGGACTGCCTAGGCCCTGGGCACGCAGCGGTCAGTATTTGGCTCTTGTACTAACGCATCTGTCCTCTGTCAGGAGTGGACTGGGTGAGGCTAGTCCCCGGAGGCTTTGATGAGAATGCTGTCTCTTTAACAGTACGAGTTACAAGATCTAAAAGCAAAAAGCATATTGTGAATTCCTGGACAGTTTTTCCTCCAAAAAATGACCAGGACTTCTTTTTTTGTCTTTTTGAGACAGGGTCTTGCTCTGCAGTTCAGGCTGGCCTTGAGCTCACTTTTGTAGCCCAGGCTGGTCTTGAGCTCGCACTGATCCTCCTGCCTCAGCCTCCCAACTGCTGGGATTATAGGTGTGCACCTCCATGCCCTGCAACAAAGACTTTCTTGGTAAGAATTTTAAGCTCTATGTTCCGAGGCACAGACATCACTGCCAAGAGAAGCTCTCTTTCAGAAAGCACTTCAGGGAGAGTCTTGGGCCCAAAGAGTCCAAAACCCTTCTTCAAATTATGTGGCATGATCATCGATATACTCAGCTCCTCAGAAGGCAAAGGCTAAGATGAGAAACAAACCCAATTCAGTAGTGAACGATGCTGGGCATGGTGGCACAGGTCTGTAATCCCAGCACTTGGGGGGCTGAGGCAGGAGGATCTTGAGAGTTGAGGCCAGCCTGAACTGCGTCGTGAGACAGGGTTTAAAAAAATATTGAGTGACAAAGTACATGTGGTGGATTGAGAGTTAAACACCAACCTGTAACACCCAGCTGAGCTGAACAGCGTGGTGCTGGTGTGGGGCCCGCCTGAGGCCTGGTGCCAGCAGCCCAGGAGGCAGAGCTGGGGAAGCTCCTGAGGGGCTGCTGCAGAGGCTGCTGGGAGAAGCTGCTGGAGCTGCTGGAGCCGCCGGCTGTCTGGGGCTGCTCCGCTGGAGCACCTTGTCACGCTGGCTTTCCGCATGAACTTGGCTGTTCTCATCAGAGAACGAGCTGGGACCTGGTTGTCACTGAGGATGGCTGTGGTTCACTTCGGGGGAGCTCTGGCGCTCATCCTGAGCATCATTTCCTGGCTCCAGAGGGGAGGATGGTGCACTGCTCAGCCTTCTAGAGAAGCTTGGCACGCTGGCTTTCCTGATGGGAACTCAGCTTTCTTTCTTGCCAGAGGAGCTCAGGACCTCACTGCTCCTGAGGATGCTGTGGCAGCTTTAGGGGAGCCCTGTGCTCGCCTCGAGCACTGCCTCCTGGCTCCAGTGCAGATCCCTCAGCTGTTGGCAGAGGTCCTTCACCCGGCTGGCACAGGCTTCCTAGCTTCCACCACGACCTTTGGGTCTTCCCAGCACAGATCCACGAAGCGGGCCTGCAGGAGACTGCTGTGGGCTCGAGGCCTCCATTTGGACCTGTGGGAGGCGCTGCTGTGGGCTCTGGCTCTTCAGCTGGACCCACACAGGACATTATTGTGTGATCCAGGTCCTCAAATTCTTTGGTCTTAAGTGTGTGGACAGATGTCCTGTACTCTCTTTGTATATGATTCTTGGGGTGACTATTATAAATGATCTTATAAAATATGTGTCCTATATTATATTATTCTCCTCACAAAACCCCAAATACTTACACAACAGTATCACTTAAAATATGTAAAAAAAAATTGCACATAAAAAAACCAAAAGAACATATTCCAAAATAGCAATAGCGATTTCTGAATTGTGGCTGACTTTCTCCTTTTTAATTATTTCTTGATATTTTGCTGACTTTTGTGTAATACATATACAATTATTGTTTTATAAAAAGTTATTGTGCCTCAGTGAGGGTGAGAAGCCAGCCTGGTTTACAAAGTGAGTTCAAGGCCACCCTCAACTGCATGGTGGAACTGTTATGGGTTCTCAGAGGCCAGACCAGAGTCCAAATTAGAATTTAAATCTGAGCCTTTAATACCGAGCTCGGGACCTTCCTGACTTCAACTCACGCAGGAGAGAAGATGGAGAAGCACGCCGAGTGACAGAGAGCAGGGTTTTTATACAGAAACTACCTTCCACTTAGCACATACTGATTTTTAAAATTAATCATTTGTAATTTACCAACCCATACCGGCACAATTTACAAATTAACTAGACAGTAGATGGAGTACAAGGTCTAAATGAACTTCCTCCAATCTTTAGCAGAATGCAATCATTAACTACATTCCTATATGGCTCAACAGGTAGTCAGGCCTACACTTCATTATCACTTACTATATAGGGGCTGATTGTCTTAGGCACATATACAACAACATGAGTCACTGTGACTTAGGTTAGTACAATCCAACACATTCGGAGGTTATCAGCCTTTGATCTGCACAAATACCATGTCCTGTTACCAAGAGCAGTTATAAAAAGAACTCATCAATCTCAGGGGGAATTTCCCGGACATGGGGGCTTAAGGTTGTCATTTTTAAACTATGGAGTAGTCTTGAATGCCCTGTTACTAATTCACAAAGAAGTTACCTCAGTGAGTCTGAAATCTGAGTAACCCATCGCAGAACCCTGTGTCAAAAAAGCAGAATAAAGAGGAATAGCACACCTTTCCGGGAGCGTGCCAAGAGGGTCATGGTCGCTGTATCTGGCTGGTACTGACCGTTGCACCTCCAGCACAGCCAGAGAACAATTGCCAAAGGAGGAGGAGGAAGCATACGGGGGAGAGATCATCAAACCCTCTGCCTGAACATAAGCAACCTGTGATTCTCCCCAGACCGAGTTACCACAGTTGCTGCTGGACAGAAGGCAGCCATCAAATGCCCCTGGGGGTGTGACTCAGCCAGGGCAAGGAGGAGGACAGGACCCCAGGCGGAGCACCTGCACCCCACTCCACGCTACCACCCACCATGTCAAAGTTGAAAAGCGGTTTACTTTCTGCACTTGATACCAGAGCACTTCCTTTCCAAGACCCTGACCAGCTCGACCCGTACCTCCGCCACACATATGTGCAAGTACACACACACACACACACACACACACACACAGAGAAGGGGAAAGAAGAGGAAGGTGTGAAAGAGGAGGAGGAAGAGGAAGAGGAGAAAGTAGATGAAGGAGAAGAAGGGGAAAAAGAGAAAATCTGTCTTCAAAGTTTTGGTTTGATTATAAGAAAGTTGTTTGTCTCTCTGTCTCTTTCTCTGTCTCTGTTTCTCTGTCTCTTTCTGTCTCTCTCTCTCTCTCTGTCTCTCTCTTTCTCTCTCTCTCTCTCAGGCTGCCTTAAGGGCCAGTCTGGTGTGGCTTATGGAGCTGGGAATCGAACTGCAGTCCCCTGCACCTGACTTAAACAACTGTGCTCACCTGCAAGCCCCTAGCTTGGTTATAAGAACGTAAAATAAACATGCAGGGAACTGTGACTAGTGCATGGGAAATAGCGTTAGTTAGCAACAAGTGCAGCCCCCTTCTTGCTACTTCACAGAAGAGTGTTCCAGAGCAAGGCCACCGATGCCTAGGGGGACCCTCCATGGTCCAGGCTGAACTGGTGCCTGCAGGGGCCTGGGCCTGCCTCCCCCAGGGGATCCCTCAGCACCTGCTCTCCAGCTGCCTAGGGCATCTTCCCCTGGATGCCCTGCACTTCTGCCCTCCAGCATCTGCAGCAGATGTCTGCCCAGGGATGACTTCCACAAAGTCACCAGGACTGCACAGGGCGGTGCCAGCCTTGTAGTCACTTGGGGTCAATGCTGGTTCCAGAGAACTGTGACTTTCTCCAGCAAGGTGACACCTGAATCCAGCCACAGGTGAGCTACCTGGCAGCCCTTTACACTTTGAATTTCAAATAAACCATGACTAATCCGTAGGAGAGTGTCCAAACTCACACTACTGGTGGTTTACCTGAAAATCAAGTTCAGCCAAGCATTTTATGCTTTTATTTGCCAAATGTGGTCACCCTGATCCCAAGTAATGTGGTGATAACCAATGACATAAAATGTTAGCCTCATCTTGGTATAGGGGAAATGAAACTCCCAGCCTGAAAGGTACCTGGAGCAAGTTCGAGTTCTCTAAAACCAAAGAATGAATTTGAGAAACAGGCAGAGGTTAAGAGCAGAATACATTTATTAGGGGAAAGAAAGCTTCTGTCTGAGAGAGGGACAGAGGGGGGACCCAAGTGGGTTGCCCATAAAGCTCTTCCAGGGATTTTTACAGAGAAAACCATGCAGACTAAGGTGGAGAGAATGGGAAATCCCTTAGGTGGGCATGAGGTGGGACAAAACTACGGTCAGCCAGTGAGATCATAAGCTCAGGTGAAATTGATTAAATCCAGAATCGAATGGGGGAAGCGAATCACATAGCAAGAGGTAATGAATACAGAACAGGAATTAATCTGGTAGCGGTAGCAGCTGGATTGGTGGCTCTTCCTGGCTTCCTCAAGGTGATGCTCAGTCCTGGATGCTGACCTTTAGGGAGGTGGGCATTCGTTGGATCTTTGATGTTTCTGATTGGCCCGCAGCAGGAGCACCCATCTCTCTCACAGTTCTCTTCTGCTCTGTCTCCTTTGAGGGCCTGGCCCTGTCTGACTGCCGGTAATATTTCTGTCTAATTCAGCTGCCTATAGAAAGTTAAGTGTTTACACAGTGTTGATAGTTCAGTCCTGTGTCATTGTCTCATTTAAAGGTCTGTATTTTGTACTCTTCCTAATTCATGCTCTTTTGAGTTCTGTAGGAATGATGATATCTGTGAGCATTTATACAACTTATATAATAATTAAACTTCATGTACTGATATATGCAACTGCCTCCATACTTCAATATAATTCTAATTGGTATTAGGTTTTTTTTTTTTCAGAATGAGTCTGATCAATACTGAGCAAGGGGCTGGGGAGAGAGCTTAATAGAATAAGCAAAACTTGCCTGGAAAGTGCAAGGGCCTGAGTTCAATCCCTGGTTCTGAAAAAAAAAAAATACTGAGCAAGCCGACATTTAGCTCCAAAGTGTGAGGACCCACTTTAAAGTATGTCCAGCAAGATGGAGGGAATTGTTTTTATTTTATTTATTTATTTATTTATTTATTTGCAGGACCAGGGATTGAACTCAGGTCCTTGCATTTGCCAGGCAAGCGCTTATTCTACTGAGCTATCTCCCCAGCCCCTATTTATTTATTGGTTTGCTCAGGTTGCCTTAAGGGTAGGTCAAGTAAGGCTTGTGGAGCAGGGGTCCCCTGCACCTTACTACATTTGCCTGAGCAGATGCTTAAACAACTAAGATAAGCTACAAGCCCCAAAGTGTCTTTTTAAAAAATTTTTTAAACTGAAAAAAAATTTTTTTTTTGTATATTTTAGGAAAGGGCCTACAGGGTGTTCAGGGTCTCACTACTAGATCTGACTCGTAGTGATCTGCCTGTTTACAACCTTCCAGGAGTTGGGATTACAGGTGGGTGCCACCACACCCAGTTTCAATCACCATCTCAGCACACCCAGGGACAGCGTTGGCATGGCAGGCCGGGGAATCGAATCCTGTCCCCTGTGTCTGCCTAAGCAGGCACTTTAATCCTCTGAGCTAGTTAGCTGGCCCAAGATGGTGGGGATTGAAGTACCTATGACGGAATCCATCCTGGGCTATCTCCCAGAGACTGTCACCCCAATTTCTTCTTGTAACAAAGAAGACAGCAAAATCAAAGAGGAAATATTTCAAGTAGAATGAAAGAAGGAATTAGCATTAGAAAAGACCACACAAAGCTTGGGGAAAAAAGGAAAAGATTGGAGAAGGTCTCCAGGTCGGGCTACTACGTCACTGGCCCTACCATGTCTAGTTGCCCTTCCTGTTCTGCAGCCCCTGCTTCCTTGGAGTCCGCTGGAGAGCAGAGAGCGCATGTTCTCCAGGCCTCACCTCTTCTTGCTCTTGAGGTTCCAGAAGTCCTCGGCATCCCTTAGATTATCAGCACCATCTCCCTGGTCTCTGCCTGCATCTTCATGCGTCCCTGTGCCCCTCCTCTTCTTATAATGACTCAAGTCATTCAGACCTCCTGTAATGCAGTGTGAGCTCATCTTAAAAAAGCCATCTGCAAAGAACCCCATCTCTAAGCAAGCTCAAGTCCTGAGGTTCCAACTAAGTACAAATTTAGGGAGGTTGCCATTCAGCCCGCAATAGGTCTTAGTGATGCAGGAAGAAAAAACTGATCTGGGGCGGATGACCTCCAATAGGGAATTTCCAAATGATATAGGGAAAACTGATCTCCCAACCTGAAAAGTACGTGGGACAAGTTTGTGTTCTCTAAAACTGAAGAATGAATTTTAGGAACAAATAAAGGTAATGAACAGAACATATTTATAAGGGGAAAGAAAGCTCTTGTCCGAGAGAGGGATAGGAGTGGGGTCCCATTGGGGCTGTCACCGGGAAGCTGTCTCTTCCAGGGACTTTTACAGAGGAGAAGACATGGGAACTCACTTCGATAGGTATGAGGTAGGACCAAGACTATGGTCAACCAATGAGATCACAAGCACCATTGCTCACATAACATTGATTAAAATCAGGATCCAATGGGATGGCAAGTCACGGAGCAAGCGGGCAAGAACACCACATGTTGAGCTTGGGCTCATGACTCTTTCCAGGCTCTTTCAAGGTGATTGATACTTTTTAGCATATCAATCCCTGATGCTCATCCCTAGGGAAGTATGTACTTGCTTCTGTTTACTCTTGTCTTAAAATCTGGCCCACGGTAGAGGAGTGTCTGTCTCTAGTTGTAAAGTCACTTTGTCTTCCATGTCATTCTTGAGGGCCTGGCCCTGTCTAACTGTTTATGGTTTATGTCTAGTTTTCCCCCCAAAGCCGCATGAAATCATGGGATGGGGACTTCTAGAGTTTGAGACTTGAGTCGTGATCCACTGGGATTACGTGCTTTAGTACTGATGGGACTATGGGTCTGAATACTACTGGGATTACTTGACTCTTGATCCACTGGGATTATGTGTTTTAGTACTGATGGGGTTATCCGTCTGAGTATGGCTGGGATTATTGGTATGGCCTAAGGTGGATAGGTTAAGGCAGAGAGCCTGAATGTAATATAAAGAGAGACAGAGACTCAGACTCAGGCTGTTGCTGTCTGCTCCCCTGGTTGTTCTGCTGCCATGAACTGGATGCTCTCTGCCCTGTTCCACTCAGCCTTGGACCAGCCGAATATGGACTGAAACCTCCAGCAACTGTGAGCTAAATAAACCTTTCCTTCCTTCATTTTGAGTGTCAGTATTTGTCCCAGCAACAAGTAAAAAGTAACTAAGACAGACTGCCTATAATATTTCTATCTAATTCAGCTGCCTACAACATTCCCGCTCTGAAGAAGTAACTCAAACTGCCGTGAGGGAAGTATGGGCAATGACCCCTCTCGCTGCTTCAGGCTGAAAGGGGTTGTAGTTGGGAACTGGCAGTCAGAGATACTCTCCAGAGGTCCTATCTAAAGGCCCTCAAGAGATACCAGGCATTTTTATCTTGGGGAGGTGGAATCGCTTTAAATCTGGAGAAGACAAAGCCAAAGAAACTATTAAACATACATGGGGCAAATAAAATGAGCAGAATAATTATGAATACAGTCAAAATGATTTTTACCAGGTAAATAGTAATGGCTTCCACAAAGATGATAAGGATAGGGTCTGGGGACCTCATCATTTTACATACCATTGATTTGACATCTTTTGAACAGCTATTGGGACATTAGCAGTTCATCTCAAATAAACTGGCCTTTTATGTTTTACCAACTCTAGTTATTACTTGAGATTCTAGTTTGCAAGTGGGGCCACTGCCTGGGTAACTACTGATGCATCTGCATGAGCATCTATTAAAAGTTTAACAGGGTTTCTCTTTATATTGGCAGTTAACATGGGTTCTCTTGGGCTGAGAGGCAAAGATCCATGACCACCTCAGTCTGAAACTTCCTCTGACTCCATCATGAGCACTTTCTTTTTTCCTCTCTAGCAGCTTTGGACATTTGTTTGAAATGTCCCTTCTCTCTGTCTGGATCCAGGGAAGCATAACTTTTTCCCTGTTTTCCGACTGGCCTTCATTCTAGGCTGCTAGTATCGCCATTTTTATTTTCCATCTATAATTCCATTCTGTATCCTTTCTACCATGAAGCACCTCAACTTAAATTTATTCCTGTAAACCCTTCTAACTTCTGTAGCTTGTGTCAGCTATCTGGGGCCCACAAAACAGTGTATAGCTTTTTGGCTTTAAGGCCATCCCTGCTCAAGGAAGGCAAGGGCAACTTCCCCAGTAGTGGATTTCCTGACAGAATTAGACTGATAGAGAAAGTGTCTTTGAGGGATTGCCCTGCCCAAGGAACGTGAAGAATAGCTTCCCTTGTAATGAGGCAGGAAACCCCGAGAAGACTCAGTCCACCCGGGCTGTATGAGATAGACAGCTAAGGCCTTGTTATATCTCTATAGACAAAATCTGGTGGATCCCAGCAAAAGGAATCTAAATGTAATCAGGCATATTTACTATAGATTTTACCTGTATGATTGCCTGGGTTTTGGTATCTTCTTGGAAACAACAAATTTGAGAGACTAGCACATGTATAATCAAGGCATGAGCATTTGAGCTAACACACTGGCATTTGGACTCCTTTATTAGTCCCTCTAACTTTAATTATAATTATCTCCGAGTTTTGAGAATTTATGAAAACTGGATACCTTATTTTTACTGTCAATGTTTTTAAATAATCTAAGTACAGTGTGTGTCTTAGTTACTTTTTACTCATTGCTGGGACAAATACCCGACCCTCAAAATGAAGGAAGGAAAGGTTTATTTAGCTCACAGTTGCTGGAGGTTTCAGTCCATATTCGACTGGCCCAAGGCTGAGTGGAACAGGGCAGAGAGCATCCAGTTCATGGTGGTGGAACAGCAACAATAGTGACAGAGACAACAAACCAACCAGGGTGCAGAGAGCAGCAACCTCTGTCTGTCTCTCTGTCTCTCTTTATATTACATTCAGGATCTCTGCCTCAGCCTATCTACCTTAGGCCACACCAATAATCCCAGCCATACTCAGACCAATAACCCCATCAGTACTAAAACACATAACCCCAATGGATCAAGAGTCAAGTAATTCCAGCAGTACTCAGACACATAGTCCCATCAGTATTAAAACACATAATCCCAGTGGATCATAAGTTAAGTCTCAAACTCTAGAAGTCTCTGCCTCATGATTGCAAGAGGCTTTGGGGGGACAACTAAACGCAAGCCATAACAGTATGGCATATTTTCCTAATTACATTTTTTGAGAGAACAGTGATATCAGCAAGTTATTTTTACATGTACAAAACTTTTCTGTAACACTTTTGCCTTTTAATTGAGAAACACCCATAAATATTGACTGAAATAACATTTTTTTTAAAAGATCTAATAATCTTTTCCAATTAGCACACATATAATGTGTTATAAAACATTAGGCAATCTTACTTTTGAGAAACTAATCTATAAGGTCACATCTGTATTTACCATCAACATGAAGTACCTGAGTTACATCAGAAATCAACTAGGCTAACTTCATACACTTATCGATACATAGCATTTAGATTAAACCAATGTCCCATTCAGTGTTTTAGATATGGTCCCCATTGTAAGCAAGGGGTCACTGTCAAGGGATTTTTTTCTTAACACTGTGGCTCTGAGTTTTATGTCACAAATAGAAGACCTGACTCTATCTCTAGGCCCAAAGCTATTGGACACTGTGTAGCCAGTGTCTTTAGAACTTCTTACACTGGCAAGATATTATCTGTCCTTGAGGATCTGTTTTAACTAGAGAAATACCTTTTAAGTCCTTTGTACATGAACAACAATATATATTGCATTTGTAAAAACTAGTCTTTGGTATAATTCTGATTAGTTAATAACCTAAATATACAGTGTAGCATCTCAGTTACAACTACAGCAAGATGTCTATTAAAGTCTGCTTCCACTGAAGCATGACAACTGCAAGGGAAGTCGGGATTGGAGAAGAACAAAGAGACGTGTGCCAATGTCCGGCAATAGGCTGGGTTTCTCTCTAGTCATGATTACTCAGGGCTCCTCCATAAAGACAGGTAGAGATAACAGTCTGGCCAGAGGGAAGAGGCAGGCCCAGTGCCCTTCAGTCCTACTGGACCATCTGGGAAGCTGCGTCTGAGCCCTGTGGCCTACGCCTCAGAGAGCAGTCTCACTTCTAGCAGCTGCCTTGGCAGTCAGGGCATGGCTTGTGGGCCCTGTAAGGCAGTCCCTCTTACAGTGGCCTGGCTTCTGCTGGTGGTAGCAGATGAACCTCACCATTGTTGAGCTCTTCTTGGATCCCAGAGAATCAGAGTTACAGTCTGTATTGAGGCCGCAACACCAAGGCAGCAATTTTTGATCTCTTTCGTTTTCTCTCCTGGGTTTTCTCCCAGTTCCAATGATAGGACTAAGGAAACAGTTTTTCCTACAGTATCAAGTGAGTTATCTAGAGCAAAGACTATCTTTTGCAACTCTTTTCTAATATCTGGAGCTGACTGTAAGATGAACTTATCTGTAAGAGTCATCTGTACCTTTATTGAATTAACATCTCACGAAGTATGCTTTATCAGTGCTTCTATTAAATATTTTAAGAAATCAGAGGGGTGTTCATCTTTTTCCTGTTAAATAGCTAAAATTAACTGAAGGCTTGGTTCTGGTTCTTAGGCTTTTAAGAATACACACTAGAAAATGGATTTTTTTAGTCTCCTGCATGGCTATTAGGCCAGCAGGGGTCTGAAATGCTTGGGCTCCAGTGGGAACAGGTAGTTCTTCTGGTTGTCTATCTCTTGGCTACTTAAAATTAACAATATGGTATTTATCTCTAAATGCGATATCAGCTTGTAATGCTGCATTCATTATTAGAAGACAAAGCTTGATTTCAGATTAACATTCATAAGGCTGAGTAAGCCTCTAAAGACATCAATGCACTTATCGGAGTCATCTAAAGATCTTCTAAAATCTGACTTTATCTGTTTTAGGTCACAGAGGAAAAAGATAGATGATTTCTGGATAAACTCAGCTAAGAATGGGTGTTACCTTGTAGAAGGCCAAATTGCAGCTGGTCTAGAAGCTCCACCCTCTAGACTGAAAAGGTGGAGAGGGGAAACCTTACTTTTAGTAATGAGGCTGTGATTCAGGCCATCTTGTCCTCAGGCTCATATCTATATTTTAAAATTTAAATAGCCTTGTTAATGTAAACAAAATCTGAACATAAGAACTTTTTACCACTTTTCTTCTTACAATACCTTTTCAGTTGTAAAATAGCGTTGTAACACTTTCCTTCGCGTTCCCTTTGCTCTTTTTCCAGTGTGTAAGGATCAAACATCTTGCGGTGCCTAATGAAGCGCTCTAAAGGAGTGAGAGACTTTGACTATGAGATAACCTGGAGTCCAACAGAAATTACCTTTGTGGGCATCCTCACTTTCTTCGTATTGATTCCTCCTCCCAGGCGTCCCTTGAGTAGCCCTCTCCAGAGCAGGTGGATGCTCCTGTTGGAGAGAAGGGAGTCAAGATCCCACCAGCCTATCTACCCTAGAACTGGTGCGTGATTCCTATCTCTTGAAACATTTCATAAACCCTTCCCTTACTCTTACTGTATATTTGTAAGTAAAAGTTACAATTGGTCCAGAGATAGGAATGCCTACAGAAGAAAGCATAACTATTGCATAAAAACCTGCAAGTGAGCACTTTTCAGGCTATAAAGAGCACTTCTACAGATAGATAAAACAATTGACTGGAGGATTTGGACCTGTGCACTGAGCCAAGTCTCTAGATACTTGTGTTTTCCACCTAATCATCTAGATAAACATTTTTAGCAACTGGACAATATTTAAACTTTAACCTCACAGGTGAAACTTATGTGTATCACCTAGCATCACATTTTACATGTTGATAAACACTTTAAAGCTGACAAAAAAATCTTTTACTCTTAGTTAACATGTAAGGTACAGATGTAAGTCATCCCTGATAGGCACTGTAGGATGTAAACTATTGCAAGCTGCCTCAACCTAATTTCTGAAAGAGTAACTTATTAAGCTGTCTTACTGAAAAACTCAGGTAGAATTTCTAGTTTACTAGCAGAGAGAAAAAGTACAATAGGTAAAGGGAGATCTTCTGGTGGTCAAGAGCCAGTTGCCATCAAGCACCTTTTGGTGTCGCCAGAGAGTAGCCCTGGCCGTAACCCCTCAAGTGTTATCAGGGTCTATTGGCTCACACAACCAGACATCCTTCTCCAGAAAGAAATTCAACTGTTTCTCTGGTCAACATTCCATCAGCCATAGGCTTCAATGGAGATTCACCAAAGAACAGCTGGGGAAGCCTGTCCTCTGCTTTAAAGAGTAGCAGCTGCTCTAGGAACACTTACTAGCTGGCAGAGTGACCACTGTTTGTCCATGTCCTATAAGAGATAGTTAAAAGCCTGAACAAGATTACCTAGCACTTCATGGTAAAGGGTTTAAAGCCCAAAACTTAGTTATTATGCGCCTGAATAATTAGACCTGGGAGAAAATGTTATGATCCTCCTTTACCCTAAATGTGTTTTGGTCCCATACATGTGCTGCTTTCAGAGATAGCTTCTTCTGGTGTCACTCAGAAGTCAGTTCTTTCCACTGTGTCTCAGGTTTAGCCTCCCAAAGGAGACCTGCCCAGAACACTAAGCCAGGACATGGTTTTTATATGCGTCCTCCTGGACTGGCATAGTCCTCTTTGTCTCATCTGACCCAGAGATGGGGTATGTGTTCTTTTTCTAAATTTACTTCCCTGTCTTTGGCGTTCTACAAACGCTCATTTTCTAAGGGCTTCATTTAGTTGGAGCAGTTCATATCATTCTTCTAATTGTACATGCTTCTAAAAAGGAAAGTACAAAGAGGTAGGAAGACTCTTGTCTTAAGATGTGGCCCATGGTAGAGGAGTGTCTGTCTGTAGTTGTAAAGTCACCTTGTCTTCCATGTTGTTCTTGAGGGCCTGGCCCTGTCTGACTATTATATCTGATAGATATAATATTTCTATCTAATTCAGCTGCCTACAACATTAGTACTTAAAATGCTACAGGGTAGAAGAAGTTCCTTTGATTGCCAGTTCCCACAGTGGATAATTCGTATAGCACATGTGATATAAGGATGATATAAGGCCTCCAAGTTAGCCACATAATATAAAGGAACTATAACTCTTGACCTGCTAGATGTCTGATATGCTAGATTCACGTTCTCTTATGTATTCTCAGGACAATGGAGACTAAGAGTAGGAAGAATTTATTGAGAGAAAGAATTCTGATGTTTACGAGGGACGTAAAGGGGTTCTGAGAGGTGAGGTGCATATAAAATAGGATAAAACTATAGCTAACTAGTAAGATTACAAGTATAGATAGACCTTTAGGTAATATTAACTTAATGGGAAATCACAAGGTCAGTATTGATATAGGGAAGTGAAACTCCAGACCTTAAAATTACCTGGGAAGAGTTTGTGTTCCCTAAAACCAAAGAATGAATTTTAGAAACAAATCAAAGTTAAGAGTAGAATATTTATTGAGAAAAGAAAGCTTCTGTCTAAGAGAGGGACAGATGGGGGCCCTGAGCAGATTATTCCCAGGAAGCTGTCACTTCCAGAATCTTTTATAGAGTAAAAAAACCATGCAGTAAGAGCCGGGTGTGGTGGCGCACACCTATAATCCCAGCACTTGTGAGGCTGAGGCAGGAGGATTGATGTGAGTTCAAGACCAGCCTGGGCTACAAAAGTGAGCTCAAGGCCAGCCTGAACTGCACAGTGAGACTCTGTCTCAAAAAGACAAACAAACAAACAAACCCAAAAAACAAAAACAAAAAAAACCATGCAGTTAAGGGGAGTAGTCTAAGGTGGAGAACATAGAAACTCCCTTAGGTGGGCATGAGATGGGACAAAACTATGACCAACCAATCAGGTTACAGGCACCATTGCTCAGGTAAAACTGATTAAATCCACAATTGAATGGGGGAGGCGAGTCGCATAGCAAGAGGGAGTGAATATAGAACAGGAGGCTGTCCGGTAGCCAGCCTGCAGAGGTTGGATTAGTGACTCTTCCTGGCTTCCCCCAGGTGATGCTCAGTCCTGCAAGTTTATCCTTAGGGAGGTCAGATGTGTTCGATCTTTAGTCTTCAGCTCTGGCCCACAGCAGGAGCATCCATCTCTCTCACAATTGCAAAGTGTCTTGTCTCCCATGCTGTCTCCTGGAGGGCCTGGCTGTGTCTGGCTGCCTAGAATATTTCTGTCAAATTTAACTACCTACAACAGTATGAGGTGGGACAAAACTATGATCAAGGAAGAAAACTATGAGTATAGTTACTAGGGTGACATTGATTGAGTTGGATCAAATGGGACAGCATGTCCAGAAGCAAATGTGCCTGGGGTGAAGACGGACTTTCCTGGAAAGGGTGGGTCAGAGTCCACCCAAGGTGACTGATACCTGTTTAGGATACCAATCACTGCTGTTCCTCTCTAGGGGAAGCATGTGGGTGTAGCCCTTCCTCCCTGTCCTGAGGCCTGACCTTTGACCCAGGCACCTCCAGCCACCTTGTCTTCTGCAGTGACCTCTCGAGGGCCCACCTGTGCCTGCCTGTAGTATTTCTATGTAACTCAGTGGTCCATAATATAATGAGGTCTCTGAGGACAGGCCCAGGGTGCTCCCCTTGAAGCTGTTGCTGCCTGCTGCAGTAGCTGACATTTAGAGTGCTTCTGGAATATCGGTTATCTGCTTCTGTGATTTTTTTTCTTTTGACAGTTAACTGCCCCCTGCCCTTTCTGTGGTCCTGGGGTTGAGCCCTGAGGCTTTAGGCCCACTTTAAAATTTTTTGCTTTGTTTCAAGTTCCATGCTAAATGCCTGTTATGTAGGGGAAAGAAACTCCCCTACGAAGGTATCTGGGATGAGTTCCTGTTCTCTAAATCTGAAGAATGATTTTCAGGAACAATAGAAGTGAAGAGAAGATTATATTAATTGAGGCAAAGAAAGCTTCTGTCTCAGATAGGGACAGAAGGGGGCCTGAGTAGGTTTCCAAGGAATTTGCCTTTGCTTAGGATTTTTACAAAGCAAATTCACTAAGTGAGGCAGGCCTAAGGTGGGAAACCTGGGAACTCACAAGATGGGCATGCGGTGGGACAAAACTATGGTCAACGAATAGGATTACAAATACACACACACACACACACACACACACAAACACACACAAAAGAAAAAAGAAAAAAATGCAAAAAGAAAAAAGACTACGAGCACAATTGTTCAGGTAAAATTAATTAAATCTGGATCAAATGGGGAAGCCAGTAACGTAGCCAGTGGACTTGAATATAGAACAGAGCCGTCCCTGCAGGAGGCTGGGCTAGTGGCTCTTCCTGGTTTCTTCAGGGTGATTGATACCTATGTAGGATATCAGTCCCTAATACTCATCCCTAGGGAGGTATGTGGCTGTGTTTGTTTAATCTTTTCTCTCTGGGTCAGGAGTGCCTGCCTCTTCCATAGCTGCAAGGTATCCTGTCCTTTGTTCTGGGTTCTTCAAGGTCCTAGCTCTATCTGACTGCCTAGAATATTTCTATCTAACTCAGATGCCTATAAAACCTAAGTGTCCAAAGCAGGATTTGAACTCGTGATCCTCCTGCCTCAGCCTCCCAGAGTGCTGGGCTTGCAGATGTGCATTTGCTTTCTTAGTTCCCTTAGTTCGATACTCTCTGACTCTTCCTTCCTCAACTTTTATCTGTAACTCCCTTTCTGTTCTGTCGTATTTGTTCCATGTTGAGTGTGTTGCCTTTAATTATATCCTAAACAGTTTCTAGCAAGCGTGACAATTCCAGAGAAAAATGTTAGGCGTAGACAGGAGAGCCGCTGAACCCTATTTGTGAATGTCTGTGCCTGCAGATGCTGCCCAGGTGTTGCATGACAGCAGCATCTGCACCTGAGATTCTGTGACTCTCGATAGTGCGTAAACTTCTACCTGTCTTGGACACAGAGATTTTTCAAAGATTGGGATTACTAGGAATTTAATGGTAAGTATGATTATTAATGTGACTATTAACAAAGGCCATGCTTCTATAGTACATGAGCTAAACCACCACTGAGACTTTCCTGAGGCAGCAGATGGTGAGAAATGAAATAAGAAGACATTCAGAACTGTAATGAAAAATTACCAAACCATGATCTCTCACCATTTTCTGAAGTAACTCAGAAAATAAAATAAGAAAGTGGACAGAAACAATGACTGAGGCCATACAGAGATTGACAGGGGAGAAGTTCTCAGGGTTCCAGCAGTGTGGAAGAGAAAGACGGATGAATGTTAAAAAACAGCTTTGGACTTGTGCAGCTGGGTCCAGGAGTCTGACTACAGCTTTATTCCCAGACACCAGAGAGTGGTTATGTGAGAGGAACAGTTACCTGAGGTGGAAATACTATACCTGGAATTGTTCCTATGGACAAACAGCAGGAGTGAAAGTACAGTCCCGAGGCCTGGGAAGTGGTAGCCTGGTCCTACCTGTGGCCCAGGGCACCTCACTGGAAGCCAAGCTAGCAGAGCCACTGGACTCAGGTGAGGATGTAAGTTCTGACAAGACGACAGAGAGAAGCCAAACTACCTCAGAGGCCACTGCTGGAACCTTCCTGAGGCCAGAGAGCAAAGGCCTAGCTCTCCTGATCTCTGAGGGACAAGCTATTTCTATTTCTCCTGAGAGAGCAGTCAGAGCTACCTATCTCCTGGTGGTCCCAGGGAGGGTGGTCAGTCCTTGCCTACTTCTGGATTGACAGAACTCTCTAGGTGCTGCATCACTTGGAGTCCATGATGGAGCAAGACTTACCTTTTATATTCAGGGAGTCCTAGGAGTAGAGAGCCTCCATCCTGCTGTCTTAGGGAGGTGGTTAGGATTTGACGGGTTACTTACTGTCAGTTCTTGAGAATCAAGTTTTATCTCTTTTTCATTACAAGTTGGCAGCTCTGCTCTAGGCTTGAAACCCTCACGCTGATTTCTGAGGCCATGCAAAGCTGTGGTTGACTGCAAGAAGCCACAGATTGCCAACAACAAGGTGGAAAGTGAAGGGAGGACCATTGTAGGAACATTAGCTCTCAGTGAGGCTAAACTCATGGAAGACCAGGAGAAACTCTTTCTTACTCTTGCTAAGCAGCAATGGTCAACTAAAGGAAAAAACTATATATGTTTTTTTAAGTATATTTGCTGTCTGAAGAAGCAGATGTTGTCTGAAGGTCAACTAGAAGAAACTTCTGACAGACCAGGTCCAAATGCCAAGATGGGGATCATGGAGGAAAGATAGGAGAAAAGGAAAATAAAGCCAGGAAAGCAAACATGCAAATACAGCAATAGGATGCTGAAAGTAGAGAGTGATGTTGCATGGAGAAGAAATCATTAACTAGAGGATTTTTTTTTCTAATTTGAGAGAAAAATTGAATAGACATCTTAAATGACTCCAAGAATCCCACCAGGGTAAGTGGAGAAAGAGACAGAGAAAAAAAGAGGAGGGGTTGTTCTGGTGAAATTTCTGAGATTCAAGGAAAAGCAAAAACTTTGAGAGAACATTAAAAGCTATACAAAGTGTGTGTGGGGAGGCACAGATTAGCATCAGACTTCTATTTGTAACATTAATAGAGAAGAGAGCAGGCCTAGAAATATTACCATGCAGCAAAGATAAAATCCAATTCCTCAAGAAAAAAAGAATTTTCTGACAGGCAAAATATACATATTTCATAATGCTCAAATACTCCTTCTAAGAAAATTGCCCCAGCGTGCAGTTAAATCAAGTGCAATTAAAACTAGCTAAGTGCAATTAAAGCCAAACTCTCCATCTAGGGAGCGGTGCCTATGCGAGTGGTGCATAATAAGTTACCTACGCGGGTGTTTTCAATGTAAGTGTTGACGCAAAAAGAGCGCATTGTAAGAGAAAGCGCTATCGTGAGCTGGAAGTCAGTGTGGGAAAGTGCTTCAGTAGCACATAGGGGAGACAGAGAGAGGCGACAGTGACTCAAAGAAGCTTTCCTACGTGAGGACGCAAGCATAGGAGAGCGCACCATGATGCGTGACATGCTCGGTCCCGCAAAAGCTGGTGTTCTGGAAGCTGACTGCTCAGTGCCCCGGAATTGAAGGATGGGACCCCCACAAGAAGCGGTCGGGTGGGAAGGTATTGGGTCATGGGGGTAGCACCCTTGGAAGAAGTCAATGCTCACCACACGGGGGCGAATGAGGGCTACGGGGCTGGATGCGTGCACCACAAGGGGGAGCTGCTGTGAACCAAGATGGCCCCCTGGGTTTCCCGCTTTCACACCTTCCTGTTTCCCCTCAGCCTCTCGGCAGAACCCACAGAGATGCTGGTGTTGAGCTCCAGCACTTCCAAAAGTATGACTTGAATAAGATTCTTTCTTTAGATATTGATCAGATATTTTATTGCAAGAGAAAACAGATTAAGATAGATTTGGGGAAAGCATGTGCAAGTAAGTTGTCTTAAGGTGTATGAATTTTTTCTTTTGTTTGTTTGTTTTACAAAATGGAGAAATATATGTTATGGTTGCTATGGACACACTTTTTTTTTTTTTTTTTGGCCAGTTCAGCCCTCCCTGGTGATGGGGCTGCCACCATACATGGTGCCAGGGATTGAACCACATTCCCTGTGTGCTTGCCTAAGCAGGCACTTTAGACCACTGAGCTATCTAGTCAGCCCCATTTTTAAAAAAATTTTGAGCATTGAAACATTTTCAAAATTAATAAGATTTAGAAAACAAAAAGTAAATAGTTTATCATGACCAGAAATGTAAAAGAACTACAAGCACAGTTACATGAATATAATAAATACTGTAAATGACATAGATGAATAAAGTCTTACATGCCAAGCAGTAAACTAAATAAGAACAGTAATAAGCCCATTAACAGCAAAAAATATTGGATTGGGGACCAACCAAATATCTAAGCAAATTCAAGCACCTGCTTAGGCAGCCTCAGCCACTGGGGTTTGATCCCAGGCATGCAGTGCTGGCGCTGCCCCCAGGAAGCGCTGAGATGTGATTGAGACTGGGTGTGGCAGCACGCACCTATAATCCCAGCGCTTGGGAGGCTGAGCACAGGCAGATCACTATGAGTCTGATTTACATAGTGGAACCCTAAAGGCCCTGTAGACCCTGTGCTAAAATAATATATATATATATATATATATATATATATATATATATATATGATTGGGCAAAACATTTAAATATCGAGGGGCATGATTTTCTGTGCTCCATGTCTCAAATAAACTGACAGAAAATATTAAAAACAACCCAGGAGAGAGTTGTGAGTCCACCCTGATGTGGTGTCTCAGGTACTTTTGCATTGCTGAGACATAATACCCATTGTCCACAACCTAAAGGGGGACAAATTTATTTTGCTAACATTTTTGAAATTTTAGTGCTCATTCCCCAGATTCAAACATAGAAACTGCATGGTGGAAGGGTCCATCGGAAGAGCACTGCTCACTTCATGGTGCTAGAGAGAAAAGGGAGAAAGTGGAGGAGACATCCTCTTGTGGGCCATGCACCCAGAGACCCTGCGTTTCTGGTCAGTCTGTCTGCTAGCTGCAAGTCAGCTCCATCACGTCCATGACTTCCCACCTCCAACAGCCCCATCTGCAAGGCTTGGGGGTGTCTAGACGTGAACCACAACACTCGGTGATTTGCTCTGTGGATGGCAGTGTATCCATAGGACAAGAGATTGGGAAGAAAATCACTAGTCCTCAGGCCAGACAAAGACCGTCACCGTGCCCTTAAATGGGAAAGGATGTAGAAATACATAAATCTTTGACTTGTGTGCTAGAGCTAGAAAATCATCATTTTAAGGCCATCATAACAGACATTGGATTGGTCAAAAGCCATCAGTGCATGCTAAATCTAGGAGGAAATTGTAACGAGAGACATAATGTTCACTTAATTTTACAATATCTTCTACAGACTACACGCTAGTTGGAAAGGAGAAATAAAAATGCTGAGTATGTAGCAGAGAAATGGGACAATGCCTCAGCTCAAAGATAAACTTTGCTAAGGCAAAGGGAAACAGCTGCTTTTGTGGGATTTTCCAGCCAAGGACATGTAACCTGAATGTGATATCAGAGAAACAGAAGAATCCCTGATTCTTTAACAAAGAATCCACTTTGTTAAAAAAAGAAAACAAAACAGTGGTGTACTGTAGTGATTGATACATTGTGTCAACTTGGCTGAATAACTCAGCTGCCCCGTTCCTTGTTGGTGGGAGTCCCGCCCTGGGGTACATGTGGTTCCTCCCTGGAGCTTGACCAGGGCCTGCCTAGGATATGATTGGCTCCTCGCTAGAGCAGGATCAAGGGCCCATCCTGGGGTATGATTGGTTCCACCCTAGGGCAAAATAGGCCCAAGTCAGAGTGACTGAGCACAGAGACTTTCTAAAGGGCTGAGAAAGGAGTCAAGACTTCACTTCCTCGGAGAAGCTTCAGTCTTCACATTGGCCTGGACTTCATCATCTGGCTTGCAGCGCAGACTCTTCAGCCTTCAGCTTGGATCTTTTGCCGTCCATCGCAGACTTTTCAGCATCCATCGCAGACATTTCAGTCTTCTATCACAGACCCCTCAGCTGACGGATAGAGACTTACACGGAACACTGCAGTGAGTTTCAGACTTCGGGAATGAATTCTCCAGTCTGGAGTGTGCAGATGCCCTCTGCATGCTTCCTCATCTGACT
>PVKN010012401.1:0-20805 GCA_004027915.1 Capromys pilorides
TTTGGATTGGGTTGATAAATATGTTTTGAATGAATGAATGTGAATTATTCCTGTGAGTCATCCACGCCATACTAATGTAGTGGGCCTATGCATGAAGAAAGGCAAGTAGTCTGATACAAAGGTTTAGCACATTCCTTACTCAGGAGAAGAAGACAGAAAACCACCACAACAGTGGGCCTCCCCTGAGGGGGCGGGATTTCTGTAACCACAGGCTAGGGATTGTGTTGAGATAGGGTACCAAGTCAAAGAACACTTGCCGCCTTCTCGTTCATTGTAGCTTATCCTGGGGTGATCAGGAACTGAATTTTTTAGGCAACAAAGTGTGGGTTTGTTGGCAAGGACCCCAGAAGAGGAGGAGCTGGATAAATGGGTCATTCAGTTCACAGAGGGCACCAAGGGACAGATCCCAGGGGAGAGACCAGGAAGCTGGAAGATGATAGAGTCCTTGGGGTTCTGTGGGAAGGAAGAGAACACAGATGTTGCCTTAGGGAATTAATAAATTGAGGCTTAACTTAGGTCACCAGGTATAAAATCATTTCCCTTTATATCTCTGCTTTGAAGACTACTGGGTCCTTCTGTTGTCCTGCCGATGGAGCGCCTCTGGCTTAAGGGTCCACCTATCTCTGTCCTTTTCTGCATCTTTTCCTGTCCTTCTTATGGATATAAATTAATTGTAATAATAATGACAATAATATTTATTGTGCTGTAGTGAGATCCAGGGCTGAAATGGTGTCTGTCATTCCACTGAGCTCTGAGGTACATGATCTTAGGTAACATTATTGACCATTATTATGAGCCAAGCACTGCTGTAACTTTGTGTTTCATTTTCAGTGGAGCAATCCAAATGCTATATAACACTTGAAGTGTCCATAATTCTGCACTTCCCATAGGTACTACCAGTGATCATCTCTTCTTAGTTTTTGAACAAGAGCCTGGTGGGACCTAGAGGGGATGGAGTGACTCCAGAGGAGTACTCACCAGTGAGAGGCAAAGGCAGGTCTGAACCCCATGCAGCCCGTCTCTGGATTTCAGATTTCCTGTCTCGAGAGCTGAGAAGTGATCCATCTCTGTGGTTTTGGGTTATCCAGCTCGGGACACCTTGTTTAGGGGGTTCCAGGACATGAAGGCAGTAGAATATGCACTTTGGGCTAGAAGGACAATTGGTGATGCCTTGGCCTGCGGGTCAACATCAGGGTGCCTCAATTCTGGAATCTTCCTGAACCCAACACTGTGTCTGTGTTTCAGTGAGAATGGGTGAAGAGGTAAGGGAACAGAGGGTACACCCGCCCCACTACTTTCATGACCATGTCTTTCTTATACAACCAGAACTGTGGTGGAACATTCAGGCCTGTATCTGTCTCTAGGATACAGGTTAAAGTTCAGGCTTGAGAACAAACAGACGCACAGTGACACCTAGGTGTCTATGCACTATCTGGGAAACCTTAAATTCCATAAATTTTGCAAACCTGAATCTCCACCCTTCAGAAAGTTATCATAGTAAATAAGTCAATAGAGAAAATTTTGGTACTGGTGATTGGACCTTAGACCTTTGCACTGAGCTGAGTCTCCAAGTCTTTCATTTTTAGACAGGATTTTGTTAAGTCACCAAGTTGTCCAGGCTTGCTTTGAACTTGTGATCCGTCTGCTTCACGCTTCCAGAGGGATGGGATTCCAGGCATATGCCCCTATTCCTGGACAGTAATAGTCTCTACCTAAAGGAGTATAGATTAAATAATGTAATAGAAATAATGTTTCTACATACATTAACCTCTTATTGGGTTACATTTTCTTCCAGGAACTGACCAAGAGACCCGGGGAAGAGAAGGCATAAAGCATAAATGTTTATTGCTGAAGTCTGCAGCCGGAGGGTTGAGTGAACAATCGCCAAAGTCCTCCGCGGTTCTACAATCTACCCTCTCTCTGGCTCTTCTCAGCTTTTTTTAATTTTATGGAAAAAAAGTAAAACAGGGTTTCAAAACAATTTCGGAGGACAAGATATGGGCGGCGAAATTTCTCCGATCCACATTAGCACAAGAGCCAGCATGAATATTTTACTAACACGTGCATCGTTTCTTTTCTATCTTAATCCAGTAGGTGGCAGTAGACCTCCATCATTTCTCTTTATCCGGCGTTGCTTCTCCAGCCATAACGCGGCGTCTGTGTGGGACAGGGTCTTTGGGATTGGCTGAAACCATTCAGGCCGCTGACTCTCGTTCGGGAAGCATTAAGCACCTCTCAGGGCAGACATAAGCATTCATTCTGAGCCCAGAGGGACCCTCCCGGAGCACTCCTGACTGTATTCATTCCCAACACAACAAGGACAGATAAAAATTTTATAATTATAATAAAATGTCTGGCATCTTATTCTCGGAACAAGGATATATCATCTTAAATCCCAGAGGGGACACAGCCCTAACGGTTAGGAAGCACACCTCACCCCCCCCAGTGAGGCTCCTGGTGACTTCTGAGTCGTGACCCTGTACATCTTGGGCCCACAGAATGGACGTGGTCTATACGCTCCTTAGAAATGTAGCTTAGCAGGCCCATTCGAGACGGCGGAATTGGAGCCTGCATTGAACAGTTACCCCAGATGATTGGCATGCTCATTAAAGTTTATTATTATTATTATTATTACTATTTTGCAGAACTGGGGATTGAACTCAGGCCCTCGCGCTTATTCTACTGAGCTATCTCCCCAGCCCCAAAAGTTTGAGAAGTTCTGGGCAACAAGATCGCAGAGAGAAAAGTTTACTCTCATTAACCTGTGATTAGCTCTCTAATTCAGTGGAGAAAAAGGTAGCACTGATATCAAGTGTTGTCAGTATTACTATTCCTGAAAGATTTTATGTGTGTGCGTGTGTGTGCGCGCGCATGCGGATGTGTGTATGTAAATTCCTATCTGATGGTTCACCTTTTTCACTACCCTTTAGCTCAACCCCACAGATAGCATAGAGAAACCTAACTCAGGCGGACCTTATATCTGAGAACGTAATGTGGGTGCTAAAGCCAGGTTTCTGAATCTAGAGTGATTGAATTTAGAAGAGAAATGATAGCCAGCATGTATTCAGTAGTTGTTATGTACCACTCTTTGTGACCAGCAATAAATGCAGTATTTCAGACATTTGTCTCTAAAAAGGAAGGCACTACTGTCCCTGGTTCACCAAGCAGGAACCTGGATCTGGGGAGGTCAGTACACCTGCCTGATGCCACCCAGCTGCTCACTGAAGGACTGGCAAACCAAGACAATGTGACTGCAAGCCTGGGAGCTTAAAGCCTCCTGCAGGCTTGGGTGGATTCCTTGTATGTGAGTCATTTGGCGACAGTAGCCTCTGAGTATAATGCATTTTGAGTGGATCAGGATTTGAGCTTCAAGTTAGTCATGATGCCAAGATTGTTTCTTCCCCATCATGAAGTATCTTTCTCTGAGTACAGTACCATTGTTTCCTAAGGTGGCTATCACAAATTCCTACAGTGTGGCTCACAACAACAGAACTGTACTGTCTCCCCGTTCCGGAGGTCAGAAGTTTCACACCGAGGTACCGGTAGGACTGCTCTCCTTCTGAAGCCTGCAGGGCAGAATTGTAGTCTGCTGCTCATAGCTGACATTCTTTGGCTCTCAGATGGAAAAGTTTAACCTCTATCCATGTCTTCATGTGGAGTTTTTCTCTCATGTGTCCATGATTTTTCTTCTTATAAGGACACAAGTAATATTGACTAAGGGCTGACCATTCTTGCATAACCTCGCTTAACTAATTAGGACCCACTTGCAAAGAAAGGCATGGTTCTGAGGGACTGAGGATTAGGGCAGATTTTAGGGGAGGGGTGGAGGGATAGGACATGATTCAGCCTACAACAGTATCTCAGGGGCTGAAGAAATAGCTCAGCATTCTGAGAGCCTGTCTTACAAGTGCAAGGACCCTGGTTCGAGCCCCAGTAACACATGCCATGCTGCCCCAGAACCCCTGGTGTGCCAAGCCAGCCACCAAAACCAGGCATAGTGGCACATACCTGTAACCCCAGCACTGAGACAGGAGGATCACTACTAGTCCAAGCTGCATAGTGAGACCCTGCACCAAATAAACATATAAAAGTTTAAAAAAATTAAAACAATATCAACAACATCATAATGGTATCTCAGAAGGGCAGTTAGTAGACAGGTGCGTGGGCTTCAGAGCCAGTTCAAATCCTGCCTCTGTCATTTAGTGACTTAGGGGAAGTTTCTTGGGTTGTTTGAGCTTCCCTGTGCTTGTAGGACACTCTTAGGACTGCCATGACTTAATACAGATAAAGCACTTCAGAAGGGTGGTAGAGAGGGGATGGTTGGAGCTCTTTTTACATCCTCTCCCTTCTGACACACGCAATCCAGGCCATGGCCTATGAACGGCTCATGCCAGAGACCTCTTATGAATCATTTGCTCATGGTAGACAGGAGCCACCTTGCTGGAGATGCTTGGGAAGGTGACCTCCCTTGTCCATTGTCTTGGCCAAAGTTCTGCCGTGGACTTGACCTGGTCACATCCCTGTTGGTACTATACTCCTCCCTCATCACCTCCTGCAGGGAGTCCCAACATTTTGGGCTCCTAGAAGGATCTAATGCTGCTGCTGATCACAGCAGGTGGAGCTCCGCGGAGAGTGGGGGTGATGGGGAGTAGCTGTGTGTGCAGATGAAACTCTGCTGCTAGCTCACTGCTCACCTCCTGGGTGCGACCCGCTTCCTAACCCACTGTGTGCTGTCATTGGCCGTGGCCTGGCATCATGAGCCCCTGCTCTTACACAGCCTTCACTAGTGCAGCCTCCTTCAGTCCCATGCATCTGAACCCCTGCCTCAGCTCTGCTTCTGGGGCACTCAGCCTGACAAAGGTGCCCAGGGTGAAAGCACTAGATCACTGTTAGTAGTAACATTGTACAGGGAATGAGAAATTTACCTTCACATCCCCCTGCCTTCCCCATGACTTGATGCTGTGATTACATCCTGTTTTTCTTGTCCTTTATCTTCAAATGTCAAGAATCTCTAAGTTTCTGTTTTCCTCATATGTATTGACTGGTGTTGGCCTGAGGCTGCCCGGGCCTCAGAGAGGAGGCCGCGGCCTGTCACTGCTGGCCACCCCTGGGCAGGTGTGCAGGCCTCATGCTTTTCTGGTTATCTCTACTCCTGACAGGGATGGGTCCTTCCTTCCTTTCCACAGCCTACTTCTTAGTGCGTGCTCCTCATTCTTGTTTCTAGATAGCAAAATCTGCTTTCAAGCGAGGTCCAGGGCTAGGAATGGCTGTTGGCTTAGCTTCAGCCATTGCACGCTGTCTGACCTTGGGTCAGCTGGCTCCAGCCATAGCCTCCTCTAACTGCCACTTAGTGAATGGCTAATATGTGCCAGATGGCACATAATGGGTATAATAATAACATAGATATTACTGCTAACCCTCAGAAACTCTTCAAAATAGAGACAGTGGCATCCTTGTTTTATTAATGAGGACCATGTCAAAGCAGTTAGGTCCTTTACTGTGGGAATGTAGTTGTTGAGCCAGATTCTGAACCACAGTTGTTTGGGGGGAGCCAAAAGTAACTTACTGAAGTTCATTTTTGAATCTACATTTTCTATCAGCTTTCCGACTGTGAAGCACTGATTTCCACTAGAAAATGTACTCTAAATGGCTGGTATCCTATGTTGTTCCTGACAAGATAAACTGACCTTTTAACACTGTAACTCTCTTCTTTCTTTTTTAGTCTCAGCTTTAAATTTCCTCATACCCTTTTCTAATACCTACAATTTGAAGCCAGCTTTCTTTAAACTTATGCTTCTCAGCATCTCTACCCTGAGCCCTAGTCAAGCTTAAGAAATTATACAACCATTTTCCTTTTTTTTCTTTAGAGTTTTTATTTTAGTTTTTTAAAATTTATTATTGTTATTTTTTTTAATATTATGGCTGGCTCAGCCTGCCTTGGGGGGTGGGGCTGGCACAGCATGTGGTGCTGGGGCTCGAACTTTGGTCTACACTGTTGCCTAAGCAAGCCCTTTAGACCCCTGAGCCATCTCGTTGGCCCCTTACTTTCCTTCCTTACCAAGAGTCCAGTTTCTTTAGCATTTACTCATTTTTATCACTCAAATTCCAATACATCACAAAATTTGCATCTCAGATCTACATTTGAATGGAGGCCTGGGAGATTCTTGTTCGTTATAGATACTGAGAAGGGGATAGTGGCTCTGTCATTTATCATAGTTTATTTATAATGATGCTTAGGAAGACTTCATTAATTAAACTACCAAACAAGCCTTTTTCTTCTCCTTCCCAGGGGCTCAACCATTCATTAGAAGTAGATTATTTTGACATCACACCTTGATAGCAACTTGTGGCAGATATCAGAGTTATTCAACAAATCATGGGGCTATGGTGATGAAATTGCAAAGGAAAATATTTGCAAATGAAAATATCTACAGATAAACTCATCACTCCTCACAGGTCCGAGTCACACAGTCTTCAGCCTTACCCTCCATCACACAGTGTCTTTGTGGATGGTTTCAGGTGATGATGGCTTATGACCACCCAATAGTGCAACACCAACCCAATTCAGTCAGTTGCAAAGTGAAGCTGGAAGTTCTACAGAAGGAGTATGATGTCATAGAGCCCAACAATGGACTTGAGGTTGCAGGACTGGCTGAATCCCTCATAGAGTACATTAGGAAGAAACCTTAAGACCCAGAGAAATAGACAAAGATGAGGATGCCTCAGACTGTTCAAGAGAATGATTAAAATATCAGCTGCTTAAGGGAGTCCCCAAAGAAAGCTGAGAAAGTCTTTAAATATCTTTCAAAAATGAAATCTTTTGTTTGCTCTCACTGACAATGTTAAATAGGAAATGAAGAATGCCCTCTTATGAAATCATACAGTTTTGTGAAAAAAGACCATGACCAAAGAATCAATATAAAATTTATTCTTTGTTCTGGAATAGTAGTGACTTAAAATTACCAAATATAAGCTAAAATATACAATTTTATGGAATGTCAAGAAACTAACTGAACTAGCTTTTGTGTCACTGGGACAAAATACCTCACACCAGCCACTTAATGGAGAGGTTTATTTTGGGCCACAGTTTCAGTGGGTTCACCTGTGGTTTGCTACTTCCAAGGCACAAATGGCCTGATGGAAGAGCCTGGAGGAGCAAGAGTGCTTGTGTCACTGTGGCCAGGAAGAAGTGAAGCAGGAGAGAAAGGAGCCAGTGACAGGAGCACATTCTTTCATCCCATGTCCCGGTGACCCACTTTACCAGGTCCTACCTCCCAACAACACATTTAGCTAGGGGCTCATCAATGGGCTGATCCCCCGATGAGCATAGCACCCCAAAGACTCAGCCACTTTATAAATGCCTGAGACTTTCAGGGGGACATTGTAGATCTAGCAAATGACACCAGTTTTCTGCTGTGTAGTATGAGTCATTACTATCCTCTGAAAGGTTATTTTTAGCTGTGCAATACCTTTGGTGATCAGGACTTTTAGATATTAAAAAAACTCCTGACCACAAAAAAATCCTGCCTTTAATTTTAAGGCTTTCTTAGTACACTAGGGACTGAGTGGCTAGGAATGAAGATTTCCTTTACTTCTGGGGAAGAAAACAGGAGCTGGGAAATATCTTGTCCATCCAGTCAAGCTCTGTGGAATCTTTAGCCTGGGTCTGCCCTTGCCTTATTTAGCTCTCAGCAGGGCTCTGGCCTTCTACACAAACCTTTTTTTGCCCGCTGTTGTTGGTAACATGTTGACAAGGCTCTTTTGTTGGCTTCCTGAGGGAGCTTGTGAAAAGCACATTGGGAATTCAGCAAAACACTGGGGCTCTAACTGCTCCTGAATGAGACAGAATTAGAAAATGGCTTCAAATTGAAAACTTAATTTTCAATTAGTGTACATTCAGGCAGGAGTGGGAGGGATTAAGGGATGGCAACTTGTTTGGTTAACATGCTTTTCAGAAGCCATGCTTGCAAGCTATTAGTTAGGGTCCTCCCTTCCTCCCCCTCCCACTACCCTAAGTGCTCCTCGCTAGCTCTGTAACTTGGCAGCCTCATTTGCAGCCTGCTGTGTGCTCATCCTTGGCTGAGTCAGATGCAGATGGCCGAGGCCACAGCCCCAGGAAGTGGGGTACAGCCGGTGGCCTCTGAGCTGGCTTGTGTGCCTCCTTGTGGCGGACCTCAAGTGACCGTGAGCAAGCTTGCCACCTAGAGGGGTGCGTGTCCTTTCAACGACTTCAAAAATCATATCTGGAGAGAAACACTTTTTTCTTTCTTTCTCTGATTTATTTGATTATAATATGAGGTGAGCCATTAGGCAAACATTAAATTTGACATCAAAAATTGGGATTTGTGGGGAGAGTGGAGTTGAAGGTGGGAAGGATACTTAGTCAAAACACGTGGTATGGATTTGGATATACAGGGTGGCGGAGGTCGCAGGTAGGAGATCCAGATGGCTTTATCTGTCTTTTGGTGGCTGTGGTCCTTTCTTTAGATAGTTCTCTTTTTCTTATCTCTCTTCCCTTTTCTCTAATTCACACGTACTTTCTCAGGTCCAGCATGTCCATCCAGGCAACTAGGAGCTGTTCCCCTGGGTCAGTTCTACTTTCCGCCAATCCTTTTTTTTCCCCCGTGAGGCGTTAACTGTGCAGCCAGAGTCTCCAAGGCATAGCCTGAGTGAACGCGGAAGAACTTAGCAGGTGCATTTACAAGCGCCGGAGCTGGAAATCATTAATTCAGGCAGCAGAGCAATAACTTCATTAGGAACTTCCTTCTGTCATTAGGAGGCAGGAGAAAGCGTGCTACAGTGATTAAACATGCCATTTCGGAGGGGCAGGCACGGCCGCCGGCAGCTTGGCAGGCGCCTTTGCCGCTTCCTCTTCCTTGCCACTCAGAAGCACAGAGCCGGCTGAAATGCTGGAAGCAGGCATTGCATTTCATAACGGACATGGTCACTGGCTCTGCAGGGCTGTCACTAGGGCTTTCCTGGCTCTTCCTTCAACCTTGGCTCACATCCCAGCCCTACGCCCCTGGCGGCATCTGCTCCCTACAGATGGGTCTGAGTGAATTCTAAGAGCGTCTTCTTAAGGCTCTCGCTGTGAGTGAGTGTGAGCGACCCCAGGACAATCGCTGCACCCTCTTCTCACAGGCGTCAGTGTCTTCAGCTACCACCGGTGAATCCCTTCCCAAGGTTAAACTCGTCTCCCCCAAGGCCACCACTGCATATGGTTTCTTCATCAGTCTTCTTGTGTCAGTGAGTAACTGTAGTTGATCCCTCCTCTGCCACCCAGCCTGTCACCTTCTGGGAGTCTCCATAAAGTACTGGATGTAACTGAAGAAAGCAGGAGGGTGGCTCAAGTTCCGGAACACTTCTTTCAGCTTTGAGACTGGGAAAAAAGAGAACCCGAAGGAGTTTTGAAAACCAATCCATGTCAAACAAATGTCACTGAGTCCTCATTGCTCAGGAATAATGGATTTTGAGAAGTGAACCTGTAAAGTAGAATGCGCAGGCTTGAAGAGGCCTTAGAAGTCTTGGAACCCAATCCTTTTTATTGTATAAATGAGGATCTTGAGTCAAAGTGGCTTCAGGGCTACTCAACTAACAGGGAATATAGAACAAACTCAGGACACTGATTCTGCTGCTGGGTTTGCCTTTCACACACAGCGTGTCTCCCACTATTTGGGAGAGCTCCTGGGGAGGGTTTTGGTGGGGTATCCATGCTGCTGAGGATGTTCATAGGCTGTCCCCCAGATTCAGGGGCACATCCATTATCAGTTTCAGTTGTAAGAGACGCAAATACCATTTGACAGAAAGAGGACTAGATGAGCCTATGGAATTTTAGGGAAGTTGGCTACCCACATCACAGAAACGCTGTGTCTCCCACATTTTTCTCACTGAAGATCGCTTCTTTTTTCTTGTCTTTCTTGCACACAGAGGGTAGCTACTGAGCTCCGAAGCCCTATTTTATGTCTTATGTCTGCTATGGAGGAGGAGTTAGCCTCACAGTTTCTGGCTTCAATCCTCGAAAAGTATCTGGCTGGCTGGAAATGACAGAAAGAGCCATCAGGTGGCCTGTGGAAATCAGTTGTAGCCAGAAGGATGGCGGAGTGCTACTGGCCCTACTTGAGTCTGGGGGTCAGTTCACAACCAGTTGATTATTGGTAGCCAGGGTCAGGCTCCGTGAGAACATCGCTACTCTCATACAAACCTCGCTGCCAGAGTTTGTCTATGGAGAAAGTAGAAGGCAAAAGCATTCCACCAGAAAGGAGCCACCAGATAGGAAAAGTGACAACAGGTCACTAAATGAAATCACCTTCTTCTCCCTCATGAACATGTTTTATTTCACTTTGATGTTCATCTTTCTTTAGATTCTGAGACCAAAACCTCCATTTCTTGTTTTTCAATATTTTCAGCTATCTTTCTAAATATAAGACAGTAAAAGACTAGTAGAAAGCATCTCATTGGGCTGGTCAAATTTGGAAAAGAATAAATTTACACTTCAATATTGTGGTAATTATCCCAGTCCTTGTATTTTTAAAGTACATGTTATTGAATTGTTCATCACTGGTGGTCATACCTCACAGTTCTGGCTGTGCACACTTTCACTGGTTCATCCTACCAGGGTCTGAGGACACAAAGAGACATCAACACTTGTATATCATGGAGAAGATTTTCCAAAGCTTTTCTGTATGTAGTTTTCCTGAAGCTAAAGTATGTTCTTCTGGTTTAATGACTCTGCTCTTTCACTAGTGAAGGCACAGTTAGATCAGGAATCAACAAAACAAAAAGCATGATAACATGAGTATTCACTGAGTGCTTACAAAATACCTGTCACGGTTAGCTTTACATTTCTTATGTTACCTGTTCCTCATATTAATCCAGGGAGTTAAGAGTAATTAATATTATTCCATCTTGTGTGACGGGCACCATGACACAAGTGGATGATGTAGCTTGCTCAAGGTCATTTACCTAAAAAGTGGTGGGTGGGGGTTTGCACCATTTAGATTTGTACATTAAACCATCACACTATTCTGTCTCTTAAGAGGACAGATATCACTATATGACTTTTAAGGAGTTTTGGAAAAAACCTCTTCTACTTTCTTAAACATTTCCAGTTGAGTAACACTCTTGGTTGGCTTTATTGAAAATATCTGTTTTCCGGGGACAGCGAGATAGCTCAGTGGAGTAAACACCAGCTCTGGCAAGTGCAGGGAGCAGGGTTTGATCCTTGATCTGGCACACTGCTCCAGCCTTGCCTCCAGGGTGTGTTGAGCTCGAAACAGAGTTCAGACATGGTGGCACATGCCTGTAATCCCAACACTGGGGAGGCTGAAAGCAAGAGGATCGCTATGAGTCTGAGCTGCCTAGTGAGACCCCGTACCAAATACACAAAACAAAAAATAATAAATTCCCACTCAAACAGCAATAATTCTGGAAGCATTATGTTTTTTTGAGTTTGTTTCTTCTGAAATTGAACTAAGTTTACTGCAGGTCTGTTTTTAGTACTGCATTAGCATTAGGAGGTGGGTAGCATGATTTTCTTCATATAGGTGAAGAATCCAAGACTTAGCAAGGTTAAGTGGCTGGCCAACATTGCCCAGAAATGAAATGTGGAAGCCGGAACTTGAGCCAAGTGTCCTCAGGAATCTGCATAAGTGAAATAAATCTGTCACATGGTTTCTGGTTTTCAGTGCAGGTTTTAACAGGGAAGAAAGGTGGGAAGTTCATGACATTGTGTCCTTGGGTCTAGGGTGGGGTTCAAGTGGGAGCCCTGGAAAGATCTGAGGGATGGCTCTGAAGAAGGAGAAGGGCAGATGAGAGAAGCTGGGCTGAAAGTTCCAGCTTGCTCATTTTGTTGTCCAGAGAAAGGGAAACATTTACTTAGCTAATGTTTTTGGAAAGCTGTGGGAATTAGGGTGGTAATACTCTGTGTAGTCACAATTATGCTGTAACTACCAATTACAGGACAGCACATCACTTTACTGTAATGTAATTACATTAAATAGCACCAGTCACATCGGTGCAGCGGTAGGGGCGGCCTCTCATTATCTGGGGTACCCAGACACCTCAGCACGGGTAGGGAATAATTGGTATAATGCAGTTCTACATGTCAGGGTTGGCCCTGTTTTCCTGAGGAAAGCTTTCCTTGCTTTCTGTTCCTCCCCGTGTGTGTGTGTGTGTGTGTGTGTGTGTGTGTGTGTGTGTAAATCAGCAGCATTTGGGATCGGAAAGCGGATGCAATATTAATATCCCAAATTTAAGCACGACTTAGTGTTTCTCTAAATAAGAAGCTGGGAAAAAAGTGTCCCTTAGGGGTAGTGAGTCTTTGAGTCATGCGCAGACCAGAACTCATTCATCCCTTCTCCTCCCATGCATGGGACAAAAAAAATGAGATTCGCTGACTGCTGTATCTCGCACCTAGCTGCTCCTCCACAGTCTCCTGTGCTTGTAGCTGAGACTTTTCAGAGGTGCTGGATGCAGCATGTGCGAGTGTGGACTGCAGGTGTGCTACTGGGATGAAAGATTGTGGTACTGGATTAGCCAACTCATTGATCATCGTAGTTTTGAAGGTTGTTAATAGGAAGCGCCATCCCGAGTGTGGGGCTTCATCCATAGGCTTGGAGCCTGGGTGGGACAAAAGGGCCAGGGAGCTTTGCTGCTGCTGCCTCTGCTGCTGCTGCTGCTCCCCGCTCACCTCACTGCGCCATGGGTTGTCACTCCCCTGCCATGCTCCTCTTTCCTGCCCCCTGATGTGGAGCCTGCTGGCTATAAAGTGAGTCTTCTACCAACTGTGAGCTGAAATAAACTTTTCCTCCTTTAGCTGTGGGGGTCAGGGGTTGTGTCCCAGCAACTAAAAAGCAACATGATGTAGAGTAAGTATCTCCCATGTGCCAGAGACTATATCAGATACCTGGCAGATATTTAATTTCATCTTCAAAATAACTCTGTAAAGGAGCGATTATAATCCCAGTTAACAGGTGAGCAAACTAAGGATCTAAGAGAGGGAACAATGGACTAAAAGACATAGAACTACCTTGGAGAATCAGACACATTCTTTTTCCAAAACCTATGTTCTACTACTTTCTACCACTTCCCAGTAGATCCCTAATAAATAATTACTCCATGAAGTTGGAGAGGGCCAGGCACGTATTTGTTTAGATGATGTTCCTTCGCTTTCTGGGTTTGTTTTGGGGGAAGTGGCTGAGGACTGAACTCAGGACCTTGTGCATGCTAGGCAAGCACTCTACCACTGAGCTACATTGCCAAGCCATGCTTTCTGATGTATTTCACAAAGTTCTTCATAATTTATCTGTAGCTTGATCAATTTTTAAGCGTTCTTTTTGTGTTTCTTGTAAGAAATCCAAATCACATGTTGAAATTGCTTTAGCATTTGGAAAGTGAGGTGTGTGTGTGTGTGTGTGTGTGTGTGTGTGTGTGTGTGTGTATGTGTGTGGTGTATACGTTTTAAGAAAAAGTCTATTCATTGTGAACTTGGCCTGAATGAATATCCATGGAGGAGGATATTTGGACTATTCCTTCCCAAGTCTTAGAAGGAAAAATTGAACTGCAATGAGACAAGGAGGCCCAGTGGTATGAGAAAGCTGAAAATGCTTCTATTTTCTCCTTCCTTTGCCGTTTGGATTTGGCAGTAACCTGACTTACAAATTTAGGTAGCGCACCAGATGGTGTGATTTATAGTCGCATATAAAAGGCTTTCCCCCAATGATTTGAGGCTCTGATGGGTTTTTAAAGTTATAATAGCTGAGATTATTTTGTTGTGTTTTATAGACACAAAACATTTGGGTCACTCTTGACTGATTTCTTTTCATCCTAAAAGCAGCAGAGGCAAGAATAAGAGACAGAGTAAGAGACAGGGAGCTGGAATAGAGGAGATGGTGAGACAACAGGTTTACCTTGGGAGGTGCCAGCCAAGGCCATGGCCTTGTGTAGAGTGAGGGGACAGAGGCTCGAGAGCCCTGCCAGATGGGATCTCGATCAGCCTCGACAGAAGCAGAGCCTGTAATATGGAGCTCGGCAACTGACCTGCACCAGTCTTGGGATTGGCGGCTTTGGCCGACTGATGACTCATCCCTTTCCAGCTGAATTTTCTTTGCTCATAGTAACTCTCCTCCACAGGCTTTTATTGCTGTCTCGGGAATTAGATGTTTTTGTTTGTTTGGATCTTGCAATGGTAAATGAACCTGAAACTGGGCTTTTAAATTAATACATCAATCAGCTGTACATGATTGTGACAAAATGCCTAAGTCCTGTAATTTAAGGGATCAACAGTTTGATTTTGGCTCAGGGTTTCCGTCCATGGCTTCCAGGTAGAAAGATCATGGAGAAAGGACATGGTGAAGCAAAGCTTCTCGTTGGGTGGCTGGGGAAGCAGAGCACCGGGAAGGATGCCAGCGAGGGATGAACCCTCCACAGGCATGCGCACACAGAGTCCACGTGAGCCGCTGTGGATCCACGGATGAATATAGCACCACCAGCGTCCAGTCACCTGTATAACAGTCTTCTAACTGGGTCAAGTTGGAAATGAAGATGAACGGGCACAATTCATGCTTAGAATAGAGAGATGAAGCTGGGAAATCCCTCAAGATATTTCCAGTAGATGATAAAACAAGTGAGGCGCCCAGCCTTCCTTCCATAGGGAGAAGCTAAGAAGCGAGACCTTGAGCTGACACCTGGTGGGAGACCATCCCAGGAAATGTGTGTAAACAACCCCAGTGGGAATATCTCAATAAGATCGTGGGAGAACCAAATCCCTAGAAAAGAGAGTAAAGTATTCTGAACTGACAAAGATTCGTCCATATTTTTTATCTTAATTGTTGACAATGGAATAAACATTTTTACTCATTTCTTTTTATTGTAAAAGTGACCCATGCTTTAAAAAAAAGTTTGATTTGGGGGCTGGGGAGATAGCTCAGTAGAATAAGCACTTCCTTGGCGAGTGCAAGGGCCCGAGTGCAATCCCTGGTTCTGCCAAAAGAAAAAAAAAAAAAAAAAGTTTGAAAAGTGACCCATGCTTAAGATCAATCTTAAAAAAATCACAGAGGACATAAAAGCAAAAATCCCCCTTCTTGTCTTCCACTCCTGCCACATAATCCTTAGGACTGGCAACTGTAAATGGTTTCTTATGTTGGTTCTGAGATAATTTGAAATAAAAATGAAATATTTGAAGTAAAATATTTGCGTTGTGTAGGAGCTGTGGATTGATTTTTTTTTTTGTGCTCCCTTACTAGTTTTAGAACTCTTTCTTTTCGTGACCCTAACTGTAATCCTATCTTCTATATCTGATATTCTGTCCTCCCATTGTCTGATTCTGCTGTGTATACTTCCAGTGGAATTTTTAATCTCCTGGGTATCTGTTTGAATCTGTTTCATAGATCCCATTTCTTTCCTATGTTGGGCATTCATGATTTCCATTATTTTCCTAAACTTCTTTACTTTTGGTATTTTTATTTGTTCCAGAGTCAAAAGCCAGTCATTTGTTATAGTTACCATCTTGGTAGTTATCTGAGAAATCATTTCTGATTTGACTATTTCTCTGGAGGCTCATTCACCTGCTTTGTTGCTTCCACTGTTATCACTCCAGAAAGCACAGGAGGGTGACTTTCCAGTTATCCCACCTCATTTGCCTTCTGGATTTGTCTTTGTCAAACTAGAAGTCTGGAGTTGCATTTTGCTTCCATGTCTTGGCTATATTTTTTTTGTTTAATTCCTGAGTTGATGCTTATAAATTACTTGTGGAGGATAGACTTATTGCTGGTGTTGAGAACCCTTAGGACTAGTCAGAGATGTCTTTCAGGTGTATCTGGATTTGGGGTTGGAGTCTACTGCAGGATAACTACCTCATCAATCATTGGGGGTGAGAAGTTGCTACCTATTTGGCTTATCCCTTGATTCTTTAGCTATGGGCTATAGTACTATTAACAAATCTTACATACCAGGAAGAACAACTGACTACAACAGTTTTGTCACCCTGGCTAAAACAGCATAAGCAGCAATAAGAGCAACAAAAAACACAGCCTAGAAAATGACAAATTATGGTAACTATTAATTTGCCACCTTTAATTGTAGGAATGATATTATGGTTATACAACAGATTCTAAAATAAATCAGAAAATTGTATACAGTAGATATGCCTCCAGTGTGGTGATTTTACTTTCAGACAGAGGAGAAAGTTTAAAAGCATTAAGGGACAGAGAAGTAGAGAAATAGAAGAGGAAGAGATTAAAAACAGAGCTGGAGGCCAAAAGAGAACTTTGCAAAATTGGTCAAAAAGACAGAAGAGAAAGAGAAAAGAAAGAAATAAACACAAGAGCAGACCACAACAACAATAAAACTAGAAACAATATTCACACTCATATAAGCATAAGAAAGACAATGGAGAAAAAGGTAAAAACAAAAGAAGACAAACATTAAAAATACAGAAGAAAAAAGAACAAAACAAACCAACACTGCAGTTTGGGATGGCTCTGATGTCACTGGTAGACAAAAGTATGCAGGCTGAGCCCTGACATGTGTTGACTCATCCCACAACCCAGCCCTAGATTCTACAGAGCAGCAGTGGATAACCCCATCGAGCCTGCACATTTACTGCCAGCTCATATCGCACCAATTGACTTGTACACCATGTCTGGATGACCCCAATGTTTTCATATTTAAAGACTTTTTGACACTGATGCGGATCAAACTTATTTGTTCCTTAGTTATGTGTCAATGGTCTATCATAGCGCCACTCTCACTTCCAGCCCAAGATGTTTTTTTTTTCAGAGAGGCAAAGTTGAGAGGAAGGACAGCAGACTGTATAACCTCTGCTTGTGCACACGCACAGCTCCTGCGTTGGCAGTATCCCACACCACCGTGGTGCATCTGTTTCAGTTGATGGACGTGCCTCGGCACATAACACTTTCCAAAGTCTGTAGTTTACATTTTAGCAGACTCTTGAGACTGTACATTATACAGGTTTGGACAAATATATACTATATTTCCATGGTTTGAATACCTGCTAAGGCTTTTTGTGTTGAAATGTAATGTCAGTGTGAGGTGTTAAGAGTGTGGGAACTTGATTTGATGATATAATGTTTAGGTGAGGGGACGCTTTGAGGATGATTAGGATTAAATAGTGTTATTATAGCAGATCCTTGTGGCATTATAAAAAGATGGAAAGGGAATAAGGAGAAAGACATATATACATGCTGTGCGTTTCTTGCCATGTAATTCTTGGGACTGTCAAGAAGGCCCCCTCAAGATGGGGCTCTTAGAGCTTCAACTACAGAGCAATGAGCTGCAAAAACCATATTTCCCTGTATATTTCAGGATAGTAACAAAATGGGCTAATTTAGGCACATATTCACTATTTATGGCATCACATAAGATAACTTTACTGTTCCAAATTTTTACCATTGAACTTGCCTGCCCTAATCCTTGGCACTCACTGATGGTGTTACTGTGTTCACTTTTACCTTTTCTAGAGTATCACGCAGTTGGGCTCATACAGCATGCAACCTTTTCAGATTGGCTTCTCTCATTTAGTAATATGCACCGAGGCTTCTTCATGGCTCAGCTGGTCATTTCTTGTGAGAGCTTAGTGATGTTCACTGTATGGAGGTACCACGGCTTATCTACCGTTCCCCTACTGAATGGCATCTTGGTTGCTCTCATGAGTCCACAACTATGGGCAAAGATGCAACAAATATTTTGTGCATGGGAATAAGTTTTCAGCTTCCTTGCATGACTATCAAGGAATGCTTCAATATTCACCGCTCTACAGACACAAGCCCAGTGAGGGGGAAGACAAGGTGGTGCCAACTAGAAGTCTGTAGTGTGGTAAGTAAGAGCATGATTTCCTTATGTTTGAACATCCTCTTGTGTTTTGTACCTCATTTTGACCTGCTGTGTCCTAATCTTAAGTGAAAAATGGAGAAGTAAATGGTATACAATGAGAACATCCTCTTTTTAAACTGGGCTTCCTTTACCCAATCCTCCTTCTGCTCCCACCCGCTCTTCCTCCTGAGTGGCATGAGATAAATCTTGGCTGCACCATAGTTTGTGTACTGATGGAATATAGTTTCAAACTATTGTTTAAGACCCATAAAACTTGGCTTTGTTGTCAAATTATTCTCTATGTATAAATTGTTTGAATCTCATTGGTTAGGGAGGATTACATTTTATTTTATTTTTCCATTACAATTAATGAAACTATTATGTTAGTTAACAATATTTCATGTAGTGAATATATTCCATGCAATAAATTTCAGGAGCTAGTTGCAAGGGATAGAACTAGATGATATGGGTTCAGGAAGTTCCTTGCCTGATTGGGAAGGGAGCAGTGGTGTAATCTTATTGGAAGCAAAGTTTAGAAAGGCTCACACATGCTGTACAGTGGTGCTGCTTAATATCATTCTAGGGTTTAATAGGGATTCTTGGGAGAATATTGGCACTGGATCCCTGCATGAGTTATTTAGTGAGTCAGGATCAATGAAGAGATACTGGAGTGCAGAGATGGGAAAAGACTCGAGGACTTGGAGGATGGCCAGAGGAGCTGATGCAGCTGATAATAGTTGCTACAGGAGCATCCATTATGGAAAGCTAGACAGTTTGGGATGTGAAATAAGGAACAAAGGTATGGAAAAGCGTTGCTGTCAGCTTGGGGAAAGGAAGTGCCAAATCAGTGATATTTCTAGGAAAAGGAGAAGAGGAAGCCAGAAATCATTAACCTGTGCAGATGGTAGGAGACAGGGGAAGAATCGTGAGGCTGAGCAGGTGCACAGCCTGAGGGTTGCTTTTCTAATGAGAAAAAGGAGGAGGAGGTGGAGGAGCAGAATGAGGAGGTGGAGGAGGAGGAAGAGGAGGAACAGGAAGAAGAGGAGGAGGAGGAGGAGGAGAAGAGAGAGACACACTTGTAGAGAAGCAGAGATACACAGATGGAGAGAGAAGAATGAAAGATATATAGATTAAGAAAAACAAAGAAGGAGAGAGGAAAGGGAAGAAGGAAAGACAGATACAGCGAGAAGGAGAGGGGCAGAGAGAGGAGCTAAGGAAGAAGAAAAAGGAGGGGGAAGAGGAAGAGGAGGAGAAAGTGGAAGAGGATATTGTGGTTCTCATTGTTGGGACCAAATTCCTGTCATAGACAAATTAGTGAAGAAAATATTTATTTTATCCCATGGTTCCAAGGTTTTAGTCCACGGTTAGTTCATGGTTCAAGGTTAGAAACCTCATTGCACAAGACTCAGAGAAGTGGGAACCAGGGACCATTTCCAAGGTCTGTGTCCTCATGCCCCACACCCTCTGATCAGGTTCTCCCTCTCATTAGCTCATTCAGTATAAAGAGATCACGGGATTTGTCCACTGATGAAGTTACTATCTTGACAATCCAATATGGCTCCAGGAGTCTCTTAATCCAGTCCAGTTGGTGATTAATATTGACTGGCACAGAGGAGAGAGAGGAGGAAGAAGAAACAGAAAAGAGCAAAGATGAAGACCAAGAAACACAGAGAGTACTTTAGTTGCTCTGGCGAGAGAATGATGTGGTGGAACCAAGAAGTCAAGCCTGTTAAGAATCTCACTGCAGAGTGGGGACCCTGCCAAAGCATCCTCAGAGAGGAGGGCCCCCTAGTACTCTACCTGTCCGTTGGCCCTCATATCTCAGCACATTGGAGTTATATACCCTCTCCTCCTGACTGACGGTATAGACCCTGGGCTATAGAGACACAAGCCAGAGACATTCAAAAGAAGTAAAGATGTGTGAGACCAGGGAATTAGAGTTTTGATCATAATAAAGAAACACACAATTGAGCCAGCCACCTAGAAATCCTTTCTTCTTTTGATACAGATGTCAGGAAGGCCACCAATTTAAAAATACCCCGTGAGGGGGCTGGGGAGATAGCTCAGGGGCACAAGTGCCTGCCTGGCAAGTGCAAGGCCCTGAGTTTGATCCCTAGTTCCACAAAAACAAACAAACAAACAAAAAACACCCCTTGAACACTGTGATATTTTCTTTTTTCTCTATTTTTTAAACTCAAACTCATTATTATTATTATTATTATTATTATTATTATTATTATTGTCTTTTGGGGTCTCGCTATGCAGCTCAGGCTGGTCTTGAGCTCACTTTTTGTAGCCCAGGCTGGTCTTGAACTAGCACCGATTCTCCTGTCTCGGCCTGCCAAGTGCTGGGAACCCTTCTTTCTGGGTATAGGTGAGGAGGTAGAGCTTCCTGTGAGATTTTGAGAGTTCAGATTTTTCTTTCTGCTTCAGCTGCTACATTTGATGTTCTTGTCACTACTCTGATAAAGTGACATATCAGAAATAATTTAACAGCGAATATTCCATGCTTGAATTCATTAGCATATGGCAAAATCCAAAGTGGTAGGAGACCCCTCCAGTCAGTCCCAGGCTAAGTGAGTGGGTAGAATATCTGTTTGAGTTACTATTTTGTCGATTTTTTGCTGGGACAAATATCTGACACACAAGCTTAGGGAAGGAAAGGTTTATTTAGCTCACAGTTCCTGGAGGTTTCAAGACGCTGCCCCCGCTTTATAGGGACTGGAGGAGGGGCTGGGGTGCTGTGGTGTCCAGGATGATCTGCTCCATACCTCCGCGCAAAGCAGCTGCCGTGGTGGTGGTGGGGCTCTGACAGTGCACGGGGTCAGTTTTAACTGTTCCCTCCTCTCTTGGCCACGCCCCTTCAAGCCCTGCCCCTCAAGCCATGCGCTTGACAACCCCGTGATTTACATGAGGCTTTGGGGGGACAATTAGCTACAAACCACAGCAATATCCTATCCCAACTCTCCTGTGGAG
>PVKN010012402.1:0-20791 GCA_004027915.1 Capromys pilorides
CTCTCTCTCTCTCTCTCTCTCTCTCTCTCCGCCTCCCTCCCTCCCTCCCTCCCTCCCTTTCCCTCCTCCATCTTTCTCCTGGCACTGGAGATTGAATCTAGGGAGTACTGACCAATGTCCAGTCCTTTTTATGTTTTTATTCTGAGACAGTCTTGCTTAGTTGCTCAGGCTGACCTCAAGCTTGCTATCCTCCTGCTTGGTTGTCTCAAGCACCTGGGGCACATGGGCTGGTGACCTTTGGGTATGATGTTTGGATTGTCCTTGCTAAATGGATTCCCTGAGCCCAGCCTTGCCAGTTTCTCCTTTCCCAGTCCCTGAGTGTGAGGTTTCTTTTCCTGATTGCCTTAAGACCTTTAACTTACGCATTGACTTTGGAAAATGATCCCTACCATCAACTGCTAGAACTCTCTTTAGGCAAAAGTAGGAGAGCTTTTAAAAGGCAACAAGGAGGTGATAAATTGAAGCATGAAGATACAGGATGAAGTCTTAGCTCCACTTCCTTCTGTGTGGCCCCAGCTTCAGCCTCTGGGAACTAAGCAAGGTTCAAACCCAGCTCCCCCACTGTGTGCCCCCAGAGGGACCTTGCTCCTCACTCCATGCCCTGGTCATCCAAGCCTTGACTCTTGCTATTACTTTAAAATAAATTTTAAAAAAACTGTTCAAGTAGCTGGGACTGCAGTTGTGCACCACCACCCATGGCTTGCCCCTAATTATTTTCCTTGGAGCACCTGGAACCAGGTCAGCACCATCTCCTCTTTTTTTTATTTTATTTTATTTTATTTTGTTTGAGACAGGGTCTTGCTATGTAGTCCAGACTGGCCTTGAGTCTGATCTGTAGCTGGCCACTACCTTTCTGTCTCAGCCTCCTGTGTGCTGGGATTATAAGTGAGCATCACCACATCCCACTAGCACAGCTCCTCTTGACACCCCCACATTGTAGGCCGGCAGAGCAGATTCTCCAGAGGCGGGAGGGTGAAGGAGGTGATCTGTTCATTAGCCCCACTAGCCTAAGGAATCAGGGTCTCTGACAGGGAGGCACAGAAAAGGGCAGGACGGCTGAGAGCATTAGCTTTCTGTGCCTCACGCTGGGGAGATCCAAGGATTGTGGGCAGTTGCTGGCTAGGAGTCAGCATTCTTTTGATTGGAGGATCAAGGTGCACTCTGGGGATACAAGGCACCCTAGTTCCTTTGCCTCTCTATTAAGTCTGCCAGGGTTTGCTATAAAAAAGGAATCCACGGGATACAAAGTCTGTAATCCCAACACTCAGGAAGCTGAGGCAGGATGACTGCTGTGAATTTAAGACTACCCTGGGCAGTATGGTGAGCTCAAGGGCTGGGGAGATAGCTCAGTTTGGCAAGCACAAAGTCCTCAATTTGATTTGTAGTACACAAAGAAAGAAAGAAAGAAAGAAAGAAAGAAAGAAAGAAAGAAAGAAAGAAAGAAAAGCTTGCAAGAGGAATAGGGTCTTTGGCCTCACAGCAGTTCTTAGGGTGAAGATGTGATTCCACTCCCTCTCCCTCCTCACTGAGGGAAAGCTTATGGGCTGAAGTTGCAGCAGGAGGCCTAGAGGTCAGACACCTAGAAGAACTGCCGGCCTCTGGAGCTGGGAACACATCTACCCAGATATCCGTGGAAGGCTCTCTGGTTCTGGGTGTTCCAGCCTAGCTGCATGTTGGAGCCATCTAGGGAGTCACCTCAAAATGCCTGTGCTCAGGCCCTATCCCAAAGACTTGAATTTTATTGGATAGCTATGTAGCTTGGACATCCTCATTTTATTTATTTATTTATAACTTTTTTTTAAGATTTCAACTTTTTATTTTAATGAAATCAGAATAAAAATTACGCATGCAGTGCTACCCTCTATAACTGAGACAATAAGCACTTAAACCAGTGATTTGAGGTCCAATGTTTACATTCAGCAAGTTAAACATTATTTACTGAAAGTATTGCTGGATGATAGTAACACTGAGTGGAAAATTTATAGCGGCATTAGAATATTAACTGACTTATGCTTGTAGACTTCATAAATCTAAGAGTAACAGAATTAATATTTCACAGGTAGGAGCTGTGAACTAAACTGTAGTTATCATTTCTTTTTCTTTCTTTTCTTTTTTTTTTTTTTCCTTTTGCGGGATTGGCGATTGAACTCAGGCCCTTGTGCTTGCCAGGCAAGTGCTTATTCTACTGAACTATTTCCCCAGGCCCCAGTTATCATTTCTCTCTCTCTCTCTCTTTTTTTTTTTTTTTGCAGAACCAGGAGTTGAACTCAGGCCCTTGTGGTTGCCAGACAAGTGCTTATTCCACTGAGCTATCTCCCCAGCCCACCATTTCTTAATAGTTTTTTTTCTTTGTCTTTTTGAGACAGTGTCTCACTATGCAGTTCAGGCAGGCCTTGAACTCACTTTTGTAGCCCAGGCTGATCATGAACTCACACAGACCCGCCTGCCTCAGCCTCCCAAGTGCTGGGATTATAGGTGTATGCCACCACATCCAGCTTAGTAGTGGTTTTATTGTTTTTTGTTGCATAGGTTTCAACTATATGTATCACTCTATACTAAATCTTCCCAAAGATGATTGCCTATTACTAAAAAGAAGATGATGGCATCCTCATTTTAAACAACTTCCTTGGAGCTGATTTTGGTGTGCAGCTAAAGTTCAATTTCATTAATCTAGAACAAAACTTTGCAAACTTAAGGGGTGTGGGTGTGTGAAGGCCATGGTTTAATCCTCAGTACTAGAAAAAACAAAACTAAGTGTGTGTAACCCTTGAGCTGGATAGATGAGTGCACTGGGCCTGAAAGCTTGGAGAAGCAGTCCAAGACCTCCAGGAACACTGCAAACCCTCCTGACTGCTCACCTAGAAAAGCCTTGGCTTTGGGCCCCACCCACAGTAAGACATTCCATGGCCTGTGCAGGAAGTTCTGTGGGGCTCTGAATGTACATGGAGAAGCCAAATCCCCCCATTGCCTGCAGCCTGTCACACTGCTCCACTGTGGCCCAGGACCTGGGCATGTGTTGGTCCACCTTCCTTGCAGCCGGAGTTCCAGGAACTCTGGCTGTCCACTGCCCTCAGGGAGGAAGTGCTTTCAGCCTCCCCCAGATCCACAACCTGTCTGCCAAGTCAGGCCTGGTGTAGCAATGGGTGGCAGAGGGCCCAGATGTCCCCGCTTTCCTCCCTTGGGTTGTTGCTGCTCCCCGAGGCCCAATTAAGCCAGGGCTTTGTCCCTGGGCATTGGAGGCGGGCGTCCTTGGCACTCTTGTGCTGCACACTCTATCTCTTCATCAGCTGTCACCAGACAGCTCACATAATGTGAGGATTTCATGCTCAATATTCCCAATGAAAGTGGAACATCAGACCCTCAGCGGGCTTCAACACATGGGGTCCAAGTGAGGCTCTCTCCAAAGGAGCCATCTTCTAGCACTAGAAATCAACAACACTCCTTGCCAAGGCTGCCTTGTAGCATTACTGCTATTATTTGCTTCCCTTGTCTTGAAGTAGGAGTAGGAAGTTATGCCTTGATTTTGTGGGTGTGCACGTGTGCATCCCCTTGGGCGAGGGTTCTTGCCATGCTCAACCTTAATAGGCACCCTTCGGAGACACCAGAACTCCAGTCTCCTGGCTGCCTGCTCCAAGCAGGCATGAGCACTATGAAATTTTGCCCCTTTCCCTTCTTCTGCAGCAGAACTTGAACTGTTAATGCCACTTTCTCTCTTCCCATTGCTGTGGCTCTGAGGAGCAGCACTGTTCTGATTTGCCAGCCCTAGGTGGTTCCCACCCACACAGCCCTCCAGTCCAAGGCACAGAGAAGGGTGCACCCCTCAGATTCTCATGGGTTTATCTGTTTGGTCTTTTCTGTCAAACACTGGCTGTGGGACAGTACCAAAGCTGGATCCTCTGAAGGCAGAGCTTCCCAGGACACAATCCCAGCCCCCTACCCCCAGAGCTCCTTGCTTGGAGGGAAAAGGTCTTGTGATACCGTGATCATTCATACTCCTCAGAATGGTGGAGCAGCCACATAGGGAGGGCAGCAGAGTCAAGTGAGCTGTGGGCTTCTTGGACAAGGTGGCCTCAAGCAGTGTGGGGCATGTCACTGCATTCTAGCTGAGCAGTAGACACTGTGAGCGCTCAAGAAGTGGATGACCCTGAGAGGGCAAGAGTGTGCCCAGAAAGCTGGGCCTGTCTGCTGGGAACTCTGCCTTATTGCTGCCTCATCTCATTGTCTTCCTCTTCTTGTTCCTCTGTCTGTCTGTCTGTCTGTCTGTCTGTCTGTCTGTCTGTCTGTCTGGTCTCTCTCTCTCTCTCTTCCTCTTCCTCTCCCTCTCCCTCTCTCCCCCTCTTTCTCCAATTAAACCCAGAGCAGGCTGGATTGTAACTTGTCACCCTTCTACCTCAGCCTCCCAGTGAAGGATCCCTGGGATTACTGGCATGTGCCATATCGCCTTGATCCCACACTTTTTAAAATTATTATTGAACCAGGTGTGGTGGTGCACACCTATAATTCCAGCACTTGGGAGGCTGAGGCAAGAGGATCGGTGAGAGTTTGAGACCAACCTGGGCTGCAAAAGTGAGCTCAAGGCCAGCCTGAACTGCATAGCAAGACCCTGTCTCAAAAAGACAAAAAAAAAATTATCATTATTATTTGAAACAGTCTCCCTACAGTTTAAGCCGGCCTTGTGCTCACTTTTGTAGCCCCCAGGTTTGTCTGAAACTTGCAGTGATCCTCCTGTCTCAATCTCCCAAGTGCTGAGATTATGGGTGTGTGCATTGTGCTCGGTTCAGGGGTCAGCACAGTGGGCCCAGGGATCCAGGGCCAGTGCGGCATGCAGGGCTGGGGAGGAACTCAGGACCTTGTGCTTGCCAGGAAAGTGCTGCTATTTATGCCTCTCAGCTATCTCCCCAGGCCCTCCCACTCCTTTCTGCAGCCAGGGGTGCTCACCTGCCCTCCTGGGGAACTGCTACCCAGGGAAGCAGAAATTATTAGAGCTCCCTGTGTGGAGAATGCCTGTACCAGTAGCTCTGTCTTGTTGCTGAGATGAGCTGGTTCTTGGGCTCAGAAAACTGCCACACTGACAGGAAGAAAGGAGAAGAAAGACAGCAGCCCTATCTCTGAAGGCAGCTCAGGCCTGCCAACCCCAGCTCTCTAGAAGTGGAAGGAGAGCTCATTGAGCCAGGCAACATGAGAAGCACTTTCACACACACAATGGCAGGAATCCTTGACATGAGACACCACTCAGTGGAACTTGGGGCACAGCAGCTTTATGGAGCCACTGTGGCTCAGTGACTGGAGTGGGGGCTCTGGTTTTCATCTTGAAGTTGGCAGCCGAGCTCCACTCTTAGGACCTGGAAGACCATGGACAAGTTCTGTTGACACCAGTGCCCTTGGTCTGAAGTGTGGATAATAACAGACTGACATCACCGAGCTGCAAATGAGGTGCCAGATAGAAGCACCTTGGTGGGAAAGAGCAAACACTCCCAGGTCATTGTCCCTAATGGCTGAAGTCACAGAGGCACTGTATAGCAGGGCTACAGTGCAAACTCAAGGCTGACTTGAAAGCAAGTCATGCCCTCAGGCTGTCGTTTGGCTCCCTGGCACCACCATTACTGCCTGGTGCCCTTTCGTCTTCTCTCCATCTCTGTGTGTCTCTGTCTGGGTCACACACAGCGACTGCCCCCAGGAGACTCTCTTGCCTGGTGAACCTCCTGAGGCCAGCTATGATAAATGCTATCATGAAGGAGGTGATGCAGTGCTAGGGGAGCCTTCTTCTGAGAGGCAGCATTGCTGGGACAGAAGGAAAGCAGGCAGAGAGCGTACCTTGGTATTACCACTCACTACCCTACTCCCTTCTCCCCTATGAACAAAGCCCCAGTCTTACCCGTGATGGCACTGTCCAGGTAAGAGACTGCATTTCCTGCCCCTTTTTATAGCTACATGCAACCAAATTCTGACCAATAAAATGAAAGGGCCTGAGGGGTTGTTGGAGTTTATAATGAAGCTGACTTGGCTCAAATGTGTGCTCCTTGTCTTTTCTGTTCTCTAGAATGGTGATGCGATGACTGGAATGCCAGCAACCCTCTTGAGCTCTAAGGGAACCTTGACAGTAAAGCTGGTGTTAAGATGTAAGAGCAAAAAGTAGGGCCTTGATGATACCACATTGCTTTTTTTTTTTTTTTTTTTTTTGTGGGACCGGGGTTCAAACTCATTACCTTGCACTTGCCCAGCAAGCACTTGTGCCACAGAGCTATCTCCCCAGCCCCCACCCTCCAGACTTTCTGCACCGAAGACTATAAATAAACCCGTGTTCAAGTTAGATTGTGTGTGTGTGTGTGTGTGTGTGTGTGTGTATGTGTGTGTGTGTGTTTGGTGGGGTGTTGGTTCCTTGTACTGAATTTAATTCCTATCTGACTCAGAAAAATTCAGAGGGAATAAATTATTTGCATGGGCTCCTGGGAGGCACAATTCTGGGCAGAGAAACAGCCACTTGGAGGCTGAGAGGTTTTAAATGTGTGACACATGATAGAGTTGGCAGAGGTAAATGAAGAGATATAGCACATAGTGGACACCCAGCCCTCAGCGACATGAGACTCCAGGCCAAATATGTCATGCAGTCACTCCATAGTGTGATCACCGGGCCTCTTCACCAATAATTTTGGGGAACAGGTAGCTTCATGCTTCTTTTTCCTTTTACCAAACCCAAAGGAATGCTATTTTCCGGTAGGTAGCCAGGTGCTATAGTGTCCTTCACGCAGATGAGGATTCACTTGCTTCTTCTGGCACTCAAACTCTAGCATGCACCAGAAACACCAGAGGGCTCCTGGAGTGCAGCTCGCCATGTCCTACCCCAGTGTTTCTGACTCAGTGGGTGGAGCCCAGAGCTCACATTTCTAATAAAGTAGGCACAGGGTGGTGTGGGGTGGGGTGCTTGTGCTGCTGGTTCGCAGGTCTACTTGGAAAACCACAGTTTTCAGCATTAGTTGCGAATGGGGGTCTTGTAGCAGGTGTGACAGGGTGGAGACAATGGTGGCTTAGCATAGGGATGCTTCATCAGGAGCTCCTGAGTTCCTGAGCCTTCTTACCTGCTGCCTGTTAGGACAGGTGGCACTGAGCTGAGCCAGGCTTGGCAAGAATTTCGAGACTTCTGAGTTAGAAAGCCGCCTCCATGTTTCAGCTGAAATGCAGACACTGCCCCTAGTTCAAGGCCTGGTTTTCTTTGGCACCTTGTCTCTCAGTTGCTAGAAGGGTTAATGCCAGCCCACTGGGAAAGAGAGACAGGATGAAGAACAATTGTGGAGGCTGGGAACAGCTCTTCACCTCGCTGCAAGGCTCCAAGCAGATGTGAGAGATTCCACAAGTCCCCAAGAGGTTTCTGGAGCTGCAGGCTACAGTGCAATACTTCCCTACATATCCATGAGAGGTTTTTTTCTTTTTGTTTCTTCTTTAAAAAATGTTCTGCATCTTTCTGTGCCCAGTGGGTGTGTCAGTTTCAGGATCTATATTCCAGAAGGACAGAGAATAGACTTACTGGACAATTGATTAGAGTGGTGTTGGGGTTGAAGCTGGTGGCCACAATGTATAGAGGACAGGAAAGGAGAAGTAGGAAAGGGTGCAGACAGCAAACTGAGAGGCAGCAGCAGAGCTGGGAGGTGGATAGACGTGACGCTGATGCAATGGGGGGGACAGAGGTGGGGACCCAAGGTGTCCGTGTTTCCCACTTCTCTCCACATCTGGCTACCCTTCTAAAATTTTCTTTGAGACAGAGTCCATACCTTGCTCACTTTTGGGCCTGAGTAGCTAGTGCAGTGCCTGGACACTGTGAGAGTAGAGGAGCATTGCAGGCTGAGGGCAGGCGGAAGGAGAAAGGGCAAGGATGGCCCGAGAGCTGGAAGCAGCAGTCGTGGACTGCTCCATGCAGCGCTGGGCCTGGCCAGTGGTCCAGCCAGGCCCCGCCGGGCAGGAAAAGCAGAAGTGAAGGCCAATTTGGGATGTGTTGCTTCACTGAAATGGTCTGCTGGCTTCAGGGCCTTTTTCTGGAATCATCTTTTATCTCACTGGACAGTGAAGGTCAGGGGACAGCCAGGCAGGTGAGACATAGCTTGCAGGACCACAGAAGAAGGTGTAAGTTTGCCACACTACATCTGGCCAGCTGCCTGCTCCAGGCTGTCCTGCCTAGTGCAGTTGGCTCCTCGATGGCCTCTGTGGTAATCCCCAGAGGTAGGGAAAATCTTCCTAGGGGGAAGCCTGGCCCCACCGGGGCTGAATCTCAGACCTCCCTGCACACTTCCTTCCCCTCAGAAGCCGGGAGGCTTGTGATAAATGCCACCAGGATTGGCATCTGGGGAAGGCAGGGCACTCCTGGGAAGAGCCTGCTGACATTTGACACAGAGAGAAGGATGGCCCTGTGAGACAACAGCGAGTGAGGGAGCAGGCTGGGAGTGGGGGCTGCTGCTCAATTCTCTGCAGAACAAAAAGAAATTTCTCTCTTCCTTGCACCAGATGATGTGTCCCCAGCACTGGCTTGATCATTTTTCAAACTGCAATAAATTAACATTTTCTGGAGCAAGAAAACCACATAGAGAGGCCTAATTACCAAATTTGGGGATGGTCTGGAGTCCCTGTGGGCCCACCTCCCCACCCCCTCCATCCTTGCTGGGGACTATGCAGGACAGAGTCCCCAAGGAACAGCTCCTTCCATTTCACTCACACCTTTCCCAGGACTGGCTAGAGCCCCCTCCTGGGCTGCTTCCCTCACACAGCCCTGCCTGTCACCTCCTCTTTGCTGACATTCCCTCCTTCATCTCTCCCGCCCCGTAGAATGCAGTGCAGGCCTGTTTATTCCTATTTGGCAGAAAGAGAGCCAAGGAAGGATCAGGAAAGCATAGGGGAAGAGGGGTCAAGGGACTGTGTGTGTGTGTGTGTGTGTGTGTGTGTGTGTGTGCAAGGGAGAGAGAGAGAGAGAGAGAGAGAGAGAGAGAGAGAGAGAGAGAGATTGGGCCCTGGAAGCAGAAGTTAAAAATCTCAATGTTACCAGCTCTCCCAACCCAAAATAAAGTTCTTGTCCTCCAAGCTGTGTCATGTAAGCTTAGAAAAGGGTAAAGAAACCCTGGGCTCTCTGGACGTCCACTGTCCTAAGCTTCTGAGGGAAGACTCCAGGAATTCAGAATACTCTGTAACTTCCCTTCTTATTGAGATACACAAGTGCTCATCTAGTCCTAGTCACGTGGTTTCAGTTTGGGGATGTTCACTGTGTCCAACGACATGCTTGCCAATGCTTTCCTTCATGATTTCACTGCAGTCTTACATGCTACGTACAGGCAAGGGTGACACATGTAAAAACTAAGGCCCAGAGACACGAAGTGACTTCCCCAGAGTCCCATGCACAATTCCCATTGTGTTATCTTCTCATGCCTTCGCCCTGTCCCTGGGTCCAGCTGACCATTGTGAACCCCTCCCCCCACTCTATCCCACTTTGTCTCTGGAGACGAATCTTCTGGAAACTTTACTTTCATCTTTTCTGGACCAGCACTTTCTGAGAGAAGCGTTAGGTCACTCAGCTCTCATTTCCTGCCACTTTGGTTGAGATTTTGAGCAATATAAGCTAGTACAAGCACTTCAGAGCCCACGTAGAAATGCGGCATGAGTTCAGACACCAGAGACACCTTTGGTGAAATTCCTGTTCTGGTTTCCCTGCTACTGTTCTTGAGGAAGTTGCCTTCCCATTCTGAGACTTGATTTTCTTAAACCTCATGTATTTGTGTTATGGCTGGCTTAGCCTTGGGGGGGCGGGGCAGGGCAGCATGTGGTGCCTGTGATCGAGCCGCGGTCCCTGCGGTGGCCTAAGCTTTCCAAGGCACGCACTTTAGATCGCTGAGCCATCTCACCAGCCCTGAAACTTGATTTTCTTAAGCTTTTATAAAATAAATAGGAAATGCTGTCACTCAAGCTTATGACCAATATTAAATATAAGACAAAAAGAAAAACTACCTCTTAAAATAGGGCACATTTTGGTGTCTAGAAAACCTGCATTCACTGGCCCTCTCTTTGACAGTCTCACAACTTGGATGAGTGAGTGAGGAGGCGGATTCATGCTGTGCTGCGTAGATTGCTGGGGCCTGGCTGCCAGCTCCTTCAGGGGCACCCACCACTTAGCCCACACCTCTGCATTCCCTTCCCAGCCTCCACTGGCCCAGAGTTTACATGCTAAAATTCCCAGAAGCCAAGACTTCCAAACAACCCCCCAAGTTTGGATTTATCAGCTATGCTATTAAAACAGTAATTTTCAGCTGCCTAATGTTTCCAACTTCTGCTCTAATCCAGCGGATAAATATTTACAGAGCCTGACACCACTCCTAGGCCACTTGCTTTGCTGCCAAACATTCATTTCCCTTGCAGCTCCAGAAGTTTGATATTTTTAGGAGCAGGAGAAGATGGAGACGTGTGTGTGTGTGTGTGTGTGTGTGTGTGTGTGTGTGTGTGACTGCTGTGTGTGTATGGGGATGGGCAGAGGCTCTGTCCTTCTCATGGTACATTCCTGGGTAGGGAAGGACACTTTCTTCTGCCCAGCTCTCTCCCATCGGGAGGGGGAGGAGGCGCAGGGGCCCAGACACACGCTCAGCCCTCTCCCCAACCTCCCCCACATTCCCGGCAGAGAGAGAGAGAGAGAGAGAGAGAGAGAGAGAGAGAGAGAGAGAGAGAACAAATAGCCTGCAAGGCTATGCACACAAAGGCAGAGAAGCATTGAGGAGGAGCATATGCAGAAACAGAAACAGACAAGGGCCTGCCTCCATGTGGCATTTCTAGGTAAGTGGCCCTGACCATGTCGCTTCAGCACTCGGAGTATTTCCTCATGTGTGAGACACAGGGAAGAATACAGCCCCTGCACAGTTCATTTCTCCCCACATCTTCCTTTTAGGGAGAGATAAGAAGGTCTCTTGCACCAGTGGGGGCTCCCACCTTATGGAAATGCTGGTCACAAGCACAAGGCTACCTCCTTTCTTCTTCACACTGGGTATTCTTGTCCCCTCCACCCCCTGCTTTGTGGCGCTGAGGATGGAATGCAAGGACTCTGCCACTGAGCTCCAGCCTCAGCCCTTTGTGGTTTTTGCCACAGGATCTCACTAAATGAAGCAGGCTGGTCTTGAACTTGTGATCCTCCTGTCTCCACCTCCCAAGTAGCTGGGCTCACAGGCAAGCACCGCTACTCTCGGCTTCTCATTGAGCATTCTTAGTGAATGAAGGCTGACTCACACTCAAGCCTGCAGCCTCGCAGCTAGCACTGAGCTAGACAAGGTATTCAATAAATCTTCAGTGTGTGTGTGTGTGCACATTTGTCTCATGCTTATGAATTGGTTGGGGGAAAAGAATGAGCAAAGTCAGTTCTGGGTTTGAGCTCTCCAGGCTATTTCTTCAGTCCCTCATGGAAGAGAATCAAGGAAAGAGGAAACGGAGCCATGCTTATGGTTTATGGAATGTTCTGTGCAGACCAGGACCTTGTCTGTTTCATTCTCACCCCACTTCCAGGATTCAGGATGGCTTTGTGACACTTAGCGAACTCATCCTCGGTGCCAAGTAGTAAATGCTTCACGCAGATCAAGGCACCTGCTCCTTACACCAGTCCAGTGAGCTAAGTGTCCTGTTCTAGAGATGGAGGTAACTGGAACAGAGGTAAAGGCAGAACTGGTTTTCCTTGTTATTGTTTAATTTTGCTTGTTTTGTTTGTTTTCTGAGATAGTGTCTAATGTAGCCCAGGCTACATTAGACATCCTCCTGCCTCAGCCTCCCCACATGGTGGGGTTTCAGACATGCACCACCACACGTAGTTTAGGACTCAGTTTTGAACCCTGGCAGTCTGACTTCAGAACCTATGATATCATTACATTGTCCTAGATCCCTTAGCCAGTACTCAGACTGTTCATTGACTATCCCGCCTACCATGTGAGTGGCCTTAGAGTGCATGGACTCCTCAGAGCAGGGTTCCCTTGCAGTGTAGGTGTGATCACCTCTATAATTCAGATGAAGAAAGAGTCTCAGAGTGGGGCAGTAGCCTGGCCTTGGACACAGTCAGAAAGCAGCAGACCCATTCTCCCAGCTCGCTGCTGCCCCCTTGCCTGATAGGAAGCCCTGGGAAGGTGGGATGCTTTATTCTCATCCCATGGTGCACAGAGGTGAACAAGACTTCTTCAACTCAGAAATTCCAGCACCACAAAAGGTCACGTTGGAGGTGACCATAGATAGCGTCCACCCCTTCAGGGAGCGGACTGGGCCAAGAGAGATGAACCACTGGTTCAAGGCCACACAAAAGTGAAGGCAATGTACCTGAGCCTATGCAGTGCATATGTCCCCTCCCAAAGGCTCTGGGCCAGCTGGCCTGGCCACAAACACACTGCCTCAGGGAATGGGCTTCTGTGTGCTGGAAACTGAGGTGTATGAGGAGGAGGAGGAAAGAGTCTAGTAGGGAGAAAATAGGTTGCTTCAGAGGGAAGAATTCTAAACACATTGAGCTACAATTGAGCTCCTGTTAGCAGTAATTGTAGGATCACGAGGATACGGGAGATGATGGAGGTGATGGTGATGGTGATGGTGATGGTGATGGTGATGGTGATGGTGATGGTGATGGTGATGATGCCCTGCAGGGAAGGGGGAGGGGCGGGGACCGGGAAGCAAGGCCTAGCAGGTTTCGCATTTTCCCTTTCAGAGCAGAACTTGCTTGGCTCACCCTAAACAAACACAGTGCAAGGGCAGCATGGCGATGGTGCGCAGGCTGAGCCCTGAAGTGGGCGAGCAGTGTGGGAAGAAATTTAGCCCCAGATCCTTGCATTGGAACCGGGTCATCATCAGTTTTTCCAATTGTGTGAAGACTCTATGTGCTAGTGGTGACCTTGACCTGAAGTTGTGGGTGTTGTCATGGGTTCAGGACTGGAAGCCACAGCTCATCTTCCTGCCTGGGCCAACAAGTCCTTTACTTCAGCCCCCATTATTTACTCTCTTGGAATTTGACATGCGACTAATGGCTTTGCTTCTCCAAGCCTTAGTTTCTTTATCTAAAGAATGGGGTGATGCTGGGAGGGCTAAAGTGAGACAGATAACATGAAACACAGTGTTTGGCATGGAGCAGGTGATGAGCACAAAATAAATTCTCTCCCTAATCTTTCTGCCTCTTTGCTTGGGTGCTAAATCTCTGTCTTGCTTTTGTGTAGCACTCCAAGCCCTCCCGGCCCATCCCCACCTGCCCAGGCATCAGGAAGGAACTCCTTTGGTGGTTTCTCCCAAGCGTTTGTGGCCAAGACCTCAGTGTCTGGGCCAGTAATGTCCTGGCTGGCTGTCTGGGAGGGTCCCTTCAGGAGTGAAAGAAACTTTAAGGGAGCTCCTTAGGTCCTTCCTTCCTCTGTCTGCTCCACCCCCCCAACCCACCCCAACCCACCCCCGCCCCAAGGCTGCTGAGAGACTGGGGTGATGGATGGGGCCCTGTCTTCCTCTCACCACTCCTTTGATGAAAAGAAAGAAAAGTCCACCTGAGTCTCAAATCAAAAACAGGTGAATTGCCTCTAAGTCAGTCCAAGCCCTCACTGGGGTCTGCAGGAAGGTTGGGAGCTAAGGGGAGAAAGGGAGAGAGACTGCTAAATCACACTGTCAGTTGGGGATGCTCCCCTCCCTCCAGCTGTGGCCCAGGGCTGTGTCCCTCCTAGGATGTGTGTGTGCCTATACCAAGATGTGGGCAACTGGCAACCATCCGCAGGCCTCCGGCTCTCACCTTGCCCCCAGGAGCCTTGCTTGTGACCCCCCCTCCCTCTAACCTCAGGCTTTTATGTTGTTCCCCTGTCCTGCCTGAGCCAACCACTTCCTCCCCTCCATCCTTTCCAAGAGGCCCTGTGTGCGAGGAGCCCACAAGTGACTCCCATAGCACACCACTCTCCTCCCTTATATGCAACTTGGCAGGAACTTTGTCCTTCTGGACCTTGACTTTCCTATTTGTACCACGTAAGAGTCAGTTTCTTTTGGAAACTAAGACACAGAAGGAGGGGCCGGTGAGATGGCTCAGTGGTCTAAAGCGCCTGCTTAGGCAATCCCAGGGACCACAGTTTGATCCCTGGCCCCACATGCTGCGCCAGCCCCATCCCCAGGTAAATAAACAAACAAACAGAAAGACACAGAAGGCAGACGGTGGGTCTTGCAGTTGTATCTCAGGTGCTCTATACCTCTTCCAGTAAGGCCATTCTGCACTGCTATGGCCGCAGAGCCACCTGGATGCTGGGTAGGTGGTGAGCACTTACACCAGATTCCTCAGCACACCCACACCATGGTCGACAGGTAATCCCAGTTCTTCCTCTGGGGCAGCACATAGACACTGGGAGGCTCCCCTGTGTCCCACTAAGGGTCTTCAGCATGTTAAAGGAGGGCAATAAAGACAGACGAATCTGGAAAGAACAACGTCCAGGTGCCTGGGATTGTTCTAGCTACTTCTGGGAAATATCACAGGACCAGTCTAGAGCATCCTCCACTCCCAGGGGAAGGCACGCTGCTAAGTGAACTGAAGAGCATTTCTGAAGCAGAGCAGCTCCACTCTTAGATGCCTGCCCCACCTGACTCAGCCCACAGAAGCTATCCCCTGGTCCCTGCTGGCAAGGACTGCATCTGGGCCTCAGCCTAAAGACAGCACAGGGTCCAGGCATCTCTCCCACTCCTGATATCTGGACTCCTCCAGTGAGAGGCCATAGAGCAGCAAGGACAGAGGGAGAAGAGGGGGCAGATGGGTAGGGGGGTGCCAGAGGGCAAGAGAAGCAGAAGAAGCAGCATGTGGAGAGACAAGGCTGATGAGGGACAAAGAAGGGAAAGTCCAAAGAAAAGAGCCCAAAGACCCTGGGCTGCGGGTGGATGGGCAGGTAGGACACACCTAAGAAAGACAAGCGGAAGAGAAGAATAAGGAAAAAGATTGCTAGAGGGGCAGAAAAGAGGGCCCCAGCTCGACCCAGGGGTCTCCCCTCCCTCGTTTCTCAGAGCTCCCCCAGGGATAGTGGGGGCCAACTGAAAATGAAACACCTCTTCCCCTGGCCCAGAGATGTGACCCTTGGAATAAGAGGATTAAGGAGGACTCCAAGAGGAAGTGGAGAGCGTGGTGGTAGTGCGGGAGTTGCACTCAAACTCCTGCTGCCCCCTACCCGAAGCGGGGAAAGAGCCGCCCCCACGTACAATGGAGCTGTAGAGCGCCAGCGCCCCCGTGTGGCCACTGTCTGCCAAAGAGGTGGGAACTTCGGACATCTGGATGGGACAGGTATGACAAATATCCCAGGGCTAGACTGGTGAATTTGCTGCAGACCACCAAAGTATCAGCAAAGAGCAAATCAGTGCACGTGAGGACTTCTCCTTGGCCTTTTCCACCCTTTCAAGCAGAGCTCACATCACTGGAGGCTCCTTAGCAAGTTCACCCTCCTGAAATTTCCCCTCCCACTGCAGTGGCACTGTTCAATCCCTGCCAATCTGATCCCTGCCTTTAATCTGAGCCTCTGGGTATCTCTGTTGGACCTGCTTCCCTAGGGCACAGCCCAGATGTGTGTGTGTGTGTGCACGTGTGCATATGCTTGTTTATGGGTATGTGAACCTGTGTGTGTACAGTCAGCGGTGGGACATGACCAGGAGGGAGCTGAGCTAGAAGACATTTCCCAAGAAGTTAGGAGACGCAAAGCAGGTTCCATCTTCCTCCACCTCAGTCTTGGAGTGCCATTGGAGCATATTCTTGCCCTCTCTCAGCTTCAGGTACCCTCTCTGGACTTGGAAGGAAATGGCCTCGATGACATTTGTGAGCTTGTGCAGGGGTGATACTGCCATTTGATCATTCCAAAAGAAAGAGCTTGAAGAAAGGTATCCAGTGGGGTAGAGTTAGTAAGACCTCCATCCCGATTTTGGTACCTGCTTTGTGCAAAGTCAGCACCTCTCTGGCACCAAATCTGTCCAGAGAATCCCGCTCAGCAGCCCTGGGGGACTTTCTCTCTTTGGAAGAGTCCCAGGCAAGAAGCCAGTTGCACTCAGAGCCCAGGGTCTGGGAGTGGGCGAAGGAAAGTGCAAGGTCAGCGAGATCTTCAAGAGCCCCAGTGTGGAAAGAGAAACCTGAGCCTGCTGGTTTCCTTAGAGAGGAGGGCAGAGGAGGGCGGAGTGCAGGTGGTGAAGGGCACCTCAAGGAGGCCTCTGGCTCAGCCAGGGGACACCTGACCCAGTGCTGGAGAAGCCATGAAAGAAGAGTTCTGGGAGGCAGTGTCACCAGCTAAGGAAAGAACTCAGAAAGCAGGCAGAGATAGCACCTTTGAATGAGCCTGTCAGCTGACTCCATTTCCTCACCTGGGCTAAGAGTACTCGCACAGCAGAGCTGTTGGGAAGGTTAAATGAGTTAGTGTACCTACGAAGTGCTTAGAACATTCGCTTGCACCTGGTGAGCAGTTGTTTTGTTTTGTTTGCGTTTCTGTTTTTAACTGCAGAAACTCCAACCCCAGAGCCTCCCAGAGTGAGTAATGTGAAATGATCCAGCTGGCAAGACCCTTACATCCTAAGACTTCGAGAAACTGAACAGGTTCAAATTCCACTTGTCAAGGGGCCAGGGAGATAGCTCCGTGCCACAAGTGCCTGCCTGGCAAGTGCAAGGTTGTGAGTTTGAACCCCACTCCTGCAAAAAAAAAAAAAAAAAAAAATCCACTTGTAACCTCCTTGCTTCCCACTGGGACCACAAATGAATACATCTATGCTAAGAAAAGGAAGAGACTTGCCTAAGACCACACAGCCTGTGGCGGCTCAACTGGGGTTTTCTTTTTGCTTCTGAGCTGACCCTCACATTTCTGTCCTTGATGGGCATTCTCCAGTGCCACTTTGTTTGCCAGCCCGAGCCCTGCATCTTAGGTGGAATCCTGGTATGTGTCCTGGGAGCTGGGCCATGGCCCTGAGGTTTGTCTGTTTGTCGGAGGTCCCGTTTGGCAGGTACTTTGCCTTCTCCCTCTTATGTCCTTGGAGGCTGTTTTTCCAGCTAGAAGCAAGTTTGGTGCTTCAGTATGCCCTCTTATCTGTCGCCACCATCACCAGAATCCTGAGCATCCTTCTCCAGCTCTGCACCTTCTGACCCCTCTCCCAGCTACCCTGCCCCTCACTCTGTTCCTAGTTCAGGGGTTTAAGCCCAAGCTAATTAGACCACTCCAATCACCTCCCACTGCTCTAGGGGCTGGCTTTGGTTGAAAAACTTCCTTAGCCTGGTGATTGATGCCAAACAAGACAGTGGGGGACACAGAGTCATCAGTTTGTGCAATTCCACAGCCTGCGGGTCCTCCTGCCCAGCACCACTCCACCAGGCCAGCCACTTGCCCAGTTTGGCCTTTTCAGTTTTTACTCTGCTCAGAGTAGCCAAGAGTCACAGTCCAAAAGCCCTGCCCCCAGAGAAGGCAGGGCTTGACGACTTGAGCAGGCCTCAAGGCCTCCAGGGATGAGGCTGTGGGCAGCCACACCTTAGGGCCTGAGTTAGTGGAGGAGCCCCCTCCTCTTCGCAGCACTGCTCCTCCCTCCCCCAGCTCTGGCTGAGCTATTCCCTAGTGCCTGGGCTAGACCTGTTTCCAATGATTCACGTCTATGCATTCCCACTTCGCCCCTGGGAGCCAGCTCTGCACTCTTAATAGATCTTATGGTTAAGAAGTTTTTTCCTGCTACTCAGCGTTAGTGCTTAAAGTGCAGTTACATTCTGAAAATTGACCATAAAATGACACCATGGGGTCCACATTTATACTCCAGCCACAATTCCAGACCAGCTTGGTTCAGTTTTCAGGTTGAAAAATGGCTTTGGGGGGCTTCAAACTCCACCCAAGTCCTAAATCTGCCTCGGTGCTTCCCCCTGAATGGTGCCTCCTCCCCTGGGCTGGGGAGAGACAGGCCCTTGGCCAGGGGAGGGGCCTGATGAGCCCAGCTATACTGGATACTTTGTGCCCCAGCTGGTGGAGGTGCGGGTACCATGAGAGAGTGAGGGTATACAGATGAGGGCCCTGAGGGCTCAAAGGAGATCCCTGCTGTGAGGGACCTGGCATTGGCCCCACCATCTAGTAGGACTCAGGACAAGGAGCAAAGAGAGTGCCTTGCCAGCATGCTCAGGCTTCTGGGAGACAAGGCAGAAAAGCAGGGGAGGGAGCTCCTGGGGACTCTGGAGGACCCCTATGCCTTCCTTCAGGCAAGGGCGGCCCTGCATTCCATGGCTGTCACATCTTGGATGTGCTACCCCTCAACTGTCTGGCCAGTCAGTTCAGGGCTAAGGGCTGGACTCAGACTCACCCTAGCCTTGAGGCCAGCCCTAATGGGAGTCAGGCTAAAGAAGAAGCTGGCGATGTGAACGCAGGGTCTCCACGTCTCAGGGTTGGGCAGCGAGGTCCTTGACCACTGCAAGCTGACTCCTTTTAGAGGATCTGCGTGCCTGTTTACAGGAATGAAAGAGCCTGGTTATCTGGTTCTCAAGCCCAGAGCAAATTAGAAGCAGTAAATCAGAAAGGGGGCAGAGGGGCTGCTGGAAGCAAGCACACTAAAAGTGTCAAGAAGTGAGAGCTGACAGCCCGATAGCAAGAAAACCAGCCAAACAGAACGTGGCCCAGCCAGGTACTGGTGCTAAAGAGGCCCATCGGTCCGGGGCCAAACCGCACAGAGGAACCACCCTGAGAAGGTCACCACAATACAGCTCCACAGTGGTGGGCACTGCTGAGGATGACCTCAGGCTTTAAAAAGAGGAGAAAGTGAGGCAAGAAGTATGGCTCCTTCCCATTTCCATCAAAAATGAACAATTCATGTTGGGTGGGTGGCAAGTGCCCAGAGTCCCTTCTAAATGGGGGCCTGAGGAAGGAGAATACCTGAGCCTCCGAATCCAAACCCAGCTCAGTCCATGTAGCAACATTTGGAGATTCTATGTTAGAATGTAAAAATTTAAAAAGGGCTAGGAGTGTACCTCAGTGGGAAGGGTTCCATCCCCAGTGCCACAATAAAATAAAATATGAAAAATTCCCTCTCTTTCTCTCTCTCTCTTTGTTTTGAAGATGGGATTTCCCTGTGTTGCCCAGCTGTCTCAAATTTCTTTCTTTTTTTGCCTCAAATTTCTGAGCTCAAGTAATCCTCCTCCCTCAGCCTCCCAAGTAGTGGAACTATAGGAGTGCACCACCACAGCTAGCTAACTTTTTTTTAAAATAGGCACTCAGGGGACAAAAACCACAGCTCTCAAAGCAATTCCAGAGTGCCTCATTCCTCAGGCCCCTAGAAAGCTGAAGTGGGCCAGTTCCCCTGCCCCCCCCCAACCAAGGGAGTCAAGCATCTGGCTCTAGGGCCAGTTGGGAACCAAAGCGCAGCCCTACTACTTCCTTCCTAGGATCATGGGCAAGGCACTGAACCACTGCAAACCTCAGCTGCTGCCTCTGTAACGGATTGCTGAGAATACCTGCGTGGAGGGCCTGGGAAGAAGTACAGGTAAACAAAGATTGTATGCCTGACCCCCACAGGCTTCTGTCCTTCCTCTTGGAGCTTGGCTAGCGTGAGAGCCTTGGCGCAGTCAATCTGCCCCTACTCTCCCTGTGGGAGGACCTCCATTTTGGGGGGAAGTCGTTATAGTTTGGGTAGGACTGGTACATGCCAGGGGCTGGAGGAAGAGAAAGCCAGGACCTGGGAGTCATCCCAGGAGTCAGGGCCCAAGTGTGTGTGGGGGAGCCAGGAAGCCCCCTTTGTGTCTGTCTCTGTGTTTTAGTTACTGTTCTGTCGTTGCTGGGACAAACACGCGACACACAAGCTTAGGGGAGGAAAGGTTTATTTAGCTCACAGTTCCTGGAGGTTTTAAGACGCTGCCCTGGCTTTACAGGGACTGGAGGAGGGGCTGGGGCGCTGCCGTGTCCAGGAGGATCTGCTCCATACCTCCGGGGCCAAACCGACACCTGCGTGAGCGGGAGCACTCTGACAGCGCCTGCTGTCAGTATAACTGTTAACGCCTCTCTTGGCCACGCCCCCTCAAGCCCCGCCCCTCGAACCTCTCGCTTGAAAGCCCCGCCCTTCAAGCCATGTGCTTGACAGCCCCATGATTTGTATGAGGCTTTGGGGGACAACTAGCTACAAACCACAACACTCTGCATCTTGCCTATAGCCTCCCCTCTCTGAGTGGCTTTCCTTGCCCTGCTGCTGCCAGTCAAAGGTACCTGGCACTGAGGCCAAGAAGGGTAAAGAGGGGCCCATTCTCAGGGGACCAAGTGCCAGCATGGGAAGAACACCTTCCTTACAAGCCAGGCTGGCCACATCAGTGTGGGTCAGGCCTACCCAATGTGTGCAGGGAGATAGATATGCCTGGCACCTGCTGGCCTGGGCACTGATTTTTTATGGACATAGGGAGGAGGATTGCACTTTTAACTTCCCTTTCATGTCTTTTTTTTTTTGTGGCCAGATCAGCCCACCCTGGGGGTGGGGCTGGTGCCACATGTGGTGCTGGAATCTGAACCAGTCCCTGTGATTGCCTAAACTTGCCTAACCAGGTGCTTTAGACCGCTATCTCACTGGCCCTGTCCTGCCATGTGACTTCAATGAGCATCCTGCTTATGTGCCACCTGGTGGAGCCTCAAAAGCCAAGAAGGCTTGGGTACGCTGAGGGTGGGAGAGATACACCTAATGCTGTCTCATCCTAGAGACAAAGGAGACATTTGAGGGGTGGTGAAAACAGCGCTAGTTCTTTTGTGTGCTTCTCAGTTTCTTGAGATACAGTCTCACCATGTAGTCTAACCCGGCCTTATACTTGTCATGTACCCCAGGCTGGCCTCTAAAT
>PVKN010012403.1:0-20790 GCA_004027915.1 Capromys pilorides
CTATTACTTTGGGGTTGAAAATAAGTTCTAACTTCACTTTTTTTTCAAAATGCTGATTTCTTAAAAGACTTTGTTTACTCAGGGAGTAAAAACAATTTGTAAATTGTTTTCAGTGATAAGAAAATTTGAAGGTAAGTTTTATCCTAAGAGTAGATTGCACATTTTTCTTTATTTGCAAAATTAGTTCTTATTCATGCGGGAAATAGAAACATTTTACCTACATTTGCGTTCAGGTTTACCTCTGTAATTTAGAGTAACCTAATATTGGATGCCTGAAAAATGCACATATTTTAAACATGCATCGCATTATGGATGCCTTTCAATTAGGAAGAAAAATCTCTCCATTTTGTAGAAAACATCTTAGTGTCTGGCTGGCAGAGCCTAATTTGTAAACTAATTACAGCCTTGCTAAGAGTCTGAAAACATTTCTTTGAGTCTCTTAAGCTAACAAATAAATATTAAAACCTTATTATAATAGAGAATTTGTTGAAAAAGTTTAAAGTGTGTGAAAAGCAGGTGTTTGGCTTACATTTTGGCTGTATTCTTAAGTATGGGCCAACAAGCACAAACTCTTTCAACTTACATCTCACTAGGATTTCCCTCATGTAAAAACCATTGTATTTTATGTACACCTAACAAATTATAAGCTCTCATTAATAATCAGGATTTGTTGAGAATACACATAAAGTATTTATGGTAATAAGGAATTTCGCTATGTGATCTTGGATAGATTACTTTCACATACTAAAACTCACAAAGCACTGAGGAGTAAATATTTGTTGTGGAAGCATTTCTAGGTAATACTAGGGCTAGGTGTTCATTTAAGCGGTGTATTAATGTCTGGTAATCACTGTTCCGTCCTTACTCTTTCAGCAATATGAGGTCACCAGCTGTTCTTTTCTTGTAAACAGTTCTTCCGTCTCAGCTTCTGTGACATAAGAGCACTTGAGTCTCACTGGCTATTTTATTTAAATCTTTTAAATTTGATCACTAGAATTATGGGAGTGCCTCATCTGTTGGTTGGGCTGTTCTCTTTCATTTTCTCTTTCTGAATATCAACTCTTAAGCTCAAGTATGTAGGTTGTATCATGACTTTAAACTCATTTCTTCCGACCTTATAGCTCTAGTCTTGGAATTTCATGCCCATATGTCCAACTGCCTGCTTGTCGTCTCTACTTAAATGCTGAATACACATCTCGTATTTAAATTTCTAATTCAGAGATCTAAGTTTCTACAGTGGCTTAAATGTGTCTTCTAAAGTTCATGAATTGGAAACTGAATCCTCAAATCTGTAAGTTAATGGTATCTGGAGGTAGAGTTTTTGAGAAGTAGCTAGGAGTAGATGAGGTGTGGAGGGTGGAGCCGCCGTGGTGGACTTAGTAGACTTATAAGAGATTGGGCTTGCAGCTAGCATACTTGCTATTTCACTGTGCTTTTACTCGGCTTTTCTTATGATTTTCGAATGGCACCATCAATCTTTATCCAGGTTTTAAACCTGAGACTCCCCATTTATTCTTCTCCTTCGTCATCTTCCACTTCCAGTAGGTCAGCAAGGCTTGGCAGTCCACCTTCATCGTGTTTGATTCTCTTCTCCCTGTAGTTGTTCTCCTACACCATATTTCACCTGCATTATTTCAGTGTTTTCCCACCCGTCTGTCCACTTCCACTTCTGATCCATTCCGATTCACCTCCCACTCAATAGGTAGACTGCTCTTTCCCAAAAGAGAATTAGAGACTAAAATAAATGAAAAAAATCACATTTTATTAACTTTTAAGGGATTTTATGAACCTTAAATTTATAAGGCATATTTAAAATTTTTTTTAAAAAATTATTGTTTTGTATTTAGTACTGGGTCTACAGGGTCCACTAAGCAGATCAACTTGTAGTGATTCTCCTGTTTTTCAGCCTTCCAAACACTGGGATTATAGGTGTGTGCCACCACACCCAGTCTCAATCACTGTCTCAGTGTGTCCCAGGGTGGGGCTGGCAGGGCATGCTGGAGATCAAATCCTGGCCCATGCGTCTGCGTAAGCAGATGCTTTAATCCGCTGAGCTATCTGGCTGCCCCTATAAACCATATTTTGAATGATCATTATAGTATAGAAAAGAAACTCCCACAGAGAACAAATTAAAACTGAGAAGCTAAATAAAATTCATCTTAATGTGTATATAATAATAGCGAACTAAGATAGGTGTCAGCTAATGTTTTTTCTTTTTGTGTTACATACTTTTTAACATCAAGAGATTAAAACATATCCAGTGGCATTTAGTACCTTGACAGTGTCATGTAGCCATTGGCTCTGTCTAGTGCCAAAACATCTTCATCACCTAAAGGAACTTATTGTGGAAACTCTTGCTTTCATTCTTAAAAAGTATCTGAAATGTTTCAGCTTATAGAACTCAATAGGTAACTTGAAATACTGAACTATTTACAAAAACTTTGTAATTCTAAGCTTAAAAAATATTAAAGTGCCTGAAATAATTTAGATTAATATGACATCTTATGATCTAGTCCTATGTATACAGTGATGTGTAAGTATTCTTTCAGTTTTGAAAGAAAAGTTTGGGTCAAGTTATAATGCACAGTTATAACAAAAATACAAACAATAATAGTAATGTGATACCAATAATTTTAAATTAATGTTTGTTTTTTTTGTGGGACCGGGGAATAATTTTAAATTACTGAAGGCTACTAATAGCGCATTATTAATCCACTGATCACATGCGTATCATGGGGCATCAGTGCTCTCTGTGTTAACAAGCAGACATTAGCTATATAAGCATAAAACAACTTTGTCTAGAAACAGTCATGAGTGTAGACTGAATGACATGAAAAAAGTCCAACAACTTCATAAAATAAGGATAAATAAATGAGAAAAAATATGTAATTTTCCAATGTAGCAACATCTTGAATATTTAAGGAAGTTTCACCTAGGGAGGTAGCTCCGTGGCGCAGAGCCTGCAAATGCAAGGTCCTGAGTTTGGTTTCCACTACCACACATCCACACAAAAGGTTACGTTATTTAGTAATTGCAATCAAAGCCAAAATTTGAAGATATAGTGTAAGTCTGAATTGGTTTCTTTTCTTTTTCCTCACTTTTGCAAATCACCGAAACCTCGTGGACCTGTACAGGGTGTCACTTTTCTGTGGAGACTTGCATTTTCAAATGTCCTCTTTGAGACATGTTGAGCAAAGTCTAGGACTTCTTACTAAAAAAAAAAAAGAAAACCCATAGCCTCCTGACGGTGCATGTAGCTCTGTTTGCTGAACATTCTTGAGTCTCAGATTTCTATCTCCAGCACAGCAACAAAGCAAAGCAGAACAAGAATAATTCTATTTATTTAATATTCTTAAATAATCATAACCGGTCACTTGGGATCAGCACACTTCATTTTCCTTCTGTTTCCTGTTTGTAAAAGACTTTAGAGGAACTGTTCCTCTGAAGGAATATGCTAACTGCGGGGCAGATGCACCCTGTGTGTTGGGCAGCATCCAAGGTGCTGTGTAAGGAATTTTCCTGCAGGGTGTTGAATTTAAAGTGAGGAAGATGTGCAATGGAGACTTTAGTTTGGATCGAGGCCATTTACAATGTGTGAAGCACTGTTTCAGTGGAGACAAAAGGGTTGTGCTGGGAGCTATGAAGATTGAGTAAAAAAGTGACTTCTGAAGTATAAAGCTTATCACACAAATTCCAGTATGCCCTTTCCATTACCTTGAACACTGTGGATGTTTTAGATAAGATTTTTGCTGCCTAATAGGAAGAGGGTTTGTTTGTTTGTTTGTTTGTTTGGGGGCATGGGACAAAGGGAGAGCACCATCATATCCAGTGTGGCACAAACTGAATTCTGTAGTTTTGATCCTCATTTCTATTATTGCTAAGAGATTTCTGCTTTTACAGAATTTTGAAATTTACCATCAAATTAAGCTTTGGCAGTGACTGGTACATCTTCTTTTTCCTTCAGTATAAGAAGCATCGCTCTTCTCATGCACATACCAACAACTTTGCAAAATCTGTGGTCAACCTTGTGGATTCTGTGAGTATCTTGGTTTTCTTCAACCCATTTTTTTTTTTTTTTACCAAGATGGTTTATATCTCTAGCTCTGCTTGTTCACTTGTTTCTCTAGCTATTTCTGAGGTAAAAATAATAATGCACTACTCCAATTCTTCTAAGAGATTATAGGATAGTAATATTCTTAGAGTTTCAAGAGACCATTGAGTTGTTCTTAGGATTCTGAAGACTCATTGGCTTTGTTTCATATTTATATTTATTCATTTTAATTTGTAAATATTATGGGATGCAGTGTGATAATTTGATACCTGTATACACTGTATAATGATTGGATCAGAGTTAGTGGAATTTACATGTCCTTAAACATTTAAAAATTTTTATTAGTGCTGATTATATAACATTGCTTCTAGAAAATATCTAGAATGTTATTACCAGAGCCTCACGGGGGACAGAAAATAATGGAGAAAATTAGTTAGCAAAAGACTGAGAGTTATATTTAGTAAATAATACTTTGCTAAAAGTAGTTTAAGGGCTGATGAGATAGCTCATAGGACTGAACAACTGCTTAGGCAAGCGCAGGGACTGAGGTTCAATCTCCAGCACCACATGCTGTGCCAGACCTACCCCTGGGGTGCACTGAGCTTGCTGCCAAGTCTGGCTGTAGTGGAGCCTGCCTGCAATCCCAGTGTTGGAGAGGCAGAAAGCAGGAGGATCACTGAGTCCGAGCTGCATGGTGAGACCCTGTACCAAATGCAAAAACAAAAATGAACAAACAAAAAAGTAGTTTAGCATTTCTTAAATGCAGGGTGCTAGCAGGAAAGCATTAATAGATTGAGGTAGACTATACTTGGGGAATAAAGATAAAAAACTTCTTTAAAGAATGTAGATTATCTTAGTGTTCTATAGTGGAATGTTTCAGACTTCTTTTCTAGGATGGTATAGTCTCCAAATGTAACTAATGTTTAACAATAAAATATCTATCTCCTTCTAAATCTTCCAGTTGCAAATATTTACAGTTACCAGGAATGATGATTAAGGTTTCCTTGTTTTCTCCTTCCTTAGGTGGGAACTCCATAGATATGAATATTATATGTTATTTTTCAATAAGTAATTCATAAATAATGATTCAATAATTCAATATTTGTCATTTAATGAAAAATTGAACACTACATATTACTTTATATATTCTAAGATACAGTGCTATTTTATTCAGCTGAATACATTTTTATCCGCTATCTATTGAATGTTCCCTTTTAACTGAAAAAAACCATTTTGTAACTTGCCAAACACCTAAACGGTATTTATTTACTCCAAGGAGCTGCTTTCTTTTCTGCATTTTAAACAGCCCCAAACCACCAGTCACGTAAATATTCATAACATGTTTTGTTCACCAGCATATGTTATGTGCTTGGTACGCACAGCTGAGCAAAATTATAATAGAAGTGGATGTGCATAGAATATTTAATAGGAAGTTAAGATTGAACCTCTGAGAACCAATTTACATCTGGTTTTATTATTTTTTCCTTAATTTCAGCTCTTGTCAATCTTAAAAGAAAGCTATAAAGCAATATAGAAAAGAGAAACTTAAACATAGGTTTTCTGCAAAAGGTGTTTACTTCTTGCTGGCACCTCTGTGTTAATCATTTCAGCATGGCTGAATAGAATCACATCTTACGGAGCTTAATTTTTGTTTCATGTTATCTTATAAGGTTCCAAAGCCAACTACTAATTTTTAAAAGACATTATACTTAACTCATTTTTGTGTAAAGTCATTATAGCTTTAGTTTGATTTAAGGGTGTGGAGAGTCCCTTTTCCAGTGTGTTCAACGATCAGTCATTGTTTTCTTAATTGGTTTGAAAATAGGACAGGAGAACAACACTCACTGAAATTGCTTAATTGTGCGAATAAATTAGTTACTGGCCCCAGAGTAGAGGAGAGCTGAAAGCTAACAGTGTAAATGCTGTGAGTGACGCCACCCTGTGGGCAGGTGAGGTGGGCGTTAAAAACCTGCTCTTTTCCTTCTCTGACCTTAGATCTATGATTTTCTTTCTGTGTTGTTTCACTCTTCATGTGTCACGTATCCACGGGCAAGCCAGCCACGTTATCTGGTGAATTGCTCCAGTCCTGTAGGAATACCTGGCAGTGTTCCTCTTACAGCCAGTATAGGTGGCTCCAACCTGTGATCTCATGTGAGGTTTAGGTAACCTTGCTGAACTTGTTTCGCTTTGTGTTCTGTCTTGATCTTGACATCTTCGCTTCCCTACTATCTATCGACTCTTTTAAGATACCGGGCTACAAGAAGTGCTGGCCTGGAGCGGAAATAACCTTACAGGAAAACACTGAACATGAGACTGAATTGTGTGATTTTTCTTTCTTTTTTGTTTTTGCTCTTGGAAAAGAGAAAAGAGAAGAGAGTTCTCTGATGAGCTAATTCTGACCCCATGTTCTCTCACCTCCCCCTTCCTGTCCTTCCACTGACTCTGACTCACGGATTGTGCATGTTTGACCCAGTGTTTTCCTCCTGCACCTGTCCTGTTGTCTACCCTCAGATTTACAAGGAGCAGCTCAATACCAGGGTTGTCCTGGTAGCTGTAGAGACCTGGACTGAGAAGGACCATATTGATATCTCCACCAACCCTGTGCAGATGCTCCATGAGTTCTCCAAATACCGGCAGCGCATCAAGCAGCACACCGATGCTGTGCATCTCATTTCGTATGTACCTGTTCAGGCTTTTATTGTAGCCTTTGCTTTGGCATTTGCCTTTAGTCCCTTATTGTATTAGTTAAGTCACATATCAGAAAATAGTGACTTGAACAAGATGGCCATGGGTGCCCCTCTGCATGTGTAAGAAGCATTGAGGTGGGTTCCAGGGCTGAGGTCTTGGTGTTGCTGTTGATAATAGAGGAATGAAATTCCCAACCTGAAAGATGCCTGGGACAAGTTCATATTCTCTGAAACCAAAGAATGAATTTTAGGGTCAATGGATGTTAAGGGCAGATATATTTATTGAGGGACATAGTTCTTCTGTCTGAGAGGGAGACAGAAGTAGATCTAAGTGGGTTGCCCAGGAACCTGCCTTCTCTTGGGATTTTTATAGAGCAAATCCACAAGGTGAGGTGGGTCCAACGTGGGAATATGGAGACTTGAAATGTGGGCATGAGGTGGGACAAACTATGATCAACCAGTAAGATTAGAAGCATAATTGCTCTGGTATAATTGATTAAATCAGGATCAAATGGGGGAAGCAAGTCACACAGCTAGCAGGCATGCATATAGAACAGGGGCTCTTTCTGTAGGGGGTTGGGTTAGTGGCTCTCTCTGGCTTTTTCGAGGTGATTGATGCCTATTAGAATATGGTATGTGAGTGCCTTGGTTTAATCTTTTGTCTTGAGGTCTGGCCCACAGTGGGCGTGCCTGTGCCTCCCACAGTTGCAGGGTATCTTGTCTTCCATACTGGATCCTCCAAGGGCCCAGCCATACCTGTTTGCCTATAATATTCCTATCTAACTCAGTTGCCTACAACATTATGAGCTCTACCTTCAGAGGACATAACTCCATGTTCAGAGTCACCTCAATGTCTGGGATCCCTGTGCCCTAACCTTCGTTACAGGGTGGGGGAGGAGTGAGAGAGCAGTTATCCCAGCCAAATTCACTTTGATAAACATCTCCTGAGAGCCTGCACATAGCAGTTTTACGACTAGACCATCTGTTAGGGCTCAGTCACATGACCACACTTAGCGGCAAGAGCTGCTGAGAAATGCAGTCTTTCCAAAGGACCACTGAATCCAGTTGAGTTTCCATCACCTAGCCAAGGGATGTACTGTGGTTTCTATAAGCTGTTCCCTGCCCCACTTACAGTGAAACTGTTTTCAAACATCCCTCCAAGCCACAGCAATTCAAGTACTCCTTCCTCCTTTCCATTTTACTCTTTATTTTCCTTTCTCTGTTTTTAGCTATCAATTTATAATAATTAACAATATGTTCTATAACTATAAAGTAGCCTCTAGTAGAAAAAAATTCAAGGACTGAAGTCTTCCTGTCCTGAATTCCTATGTCAGAGTATGGTGCTTCCTTGCTCTCAAGTAATGCTTGCTAATCTGAGGTTAACATATTAACTTAAAGGTATTTTTACAAAATGAATTTAAATGTCTGTAAAATACAGTTTTTGACTTCTTAGAGAGGAATAATTTGAGATCAATCAGTGCAAGATAGTGACAATGTTGTGGGAAGGTTTATATAGCGGTCACTTGATTGGGTTTTTTCCCAGCATTTTTATTCTTTTTCTTAAGGCGCGTGACATTCCACTATAAGAGAAGCAGCCTGAGTTACTTTGGAGGTGTCTGTTCTCGCACAAGAGGGGTTGGTGTGAATGAGGTAAATTTTATCAATTTTGTTTAAGTAGAGCTCTATGTGTGCAGCTGATCTCCTCCTTCCTGATGACCCAATTTACATCCTTCTCATGCTTGCTTTGAATGAGGACATTGAGAATGTAGCTTGAGTGGTTTACATTAGCAAAGAGAAGCCAGAGTGGTCCTTTGGGTTTATCATAGTACTGGGAGTTTTACATATTTATCAAGGAAGTGCAAGTCAGAAATTGGCCCATAGATTTTTAGGGCTCTAGACAAAGATGTTAAATTTTTTATAAGCTTATTAATCTTTCCTTTAGTTTTTTTTAAAGTTGCAGTGCTCTCCTACATTAGATTTATCTCATTTAAATAAAAAAATTCATGATATTCGTGCTTTTCTCCCTATATTCATTTCTTTCACTTGAAGTTTTCTACTTGCTTGTACGATGTGTCTTAACAACCATTTCTTAATCATTGTTTGATTTTTTATAAACTTATATTTATAAGAGCACCTAAAGTCCTCAAGCAACTCTGTTTTAAATCCTGATTACTCTTAGAACTTGTGTTATAGTAGCCATCATTTGTTGGGAACTCCCTTGATGTATTTATAGTAAGTTGAACTTCTTGATTTGATATAAATTGAACTGGAGCACGTCATTTTAAGATTTGTATTTTGTGTTTCCATGTGAGGGCTTCAGGCCCTGAAAGTTACCTCAGGGAAAGAGGAGCTTTGTGTTTCTTGAGTTCGTTTGGGAGGGAGAGATGACAGAGAGAAGATGGCATCTCTAGAAGTCTGAGGCTTTACTTTGGGAACTGAGGTGATACATGGTGACAACTAAGAAATAATAACTAGCTTTGTGCACTCTCTCAAATGTTTCCCACACACTTTCAACTCTGAAAAACAGTATGGTCTTCCAATGGCAGTGGCACAAGTATTATCGCAAAGCCTGGCTCAAAACCTTGGAATCCAATGGGAACCATCAAGCAGGAAGCCAAGTATGTATCCTGACCTTCTGACTTCATGTTCCATTTTGTCCCTACAATACATGTCCTGTTTTCATTCCTAAATCATCATAGTTTAATTTTATAATTCTTATAATTTCATAATTTTATAATTCTTCTCTTACACCATTTATAAAATGAGAAACTTGAAGTACTTTTAATCTATTTGGGTTTCCTTTCTAAATCCATGAAGTCACATCCAGTTTCTTAGGCTGTGAGTTAGCTCTTTCTCACATAGCAGAGTGTTGGGGTGAACAATGCCTCCTTGGGTTCTAGCCAGTTGAGTGTAGGTACAAGATGCTAGATGAGACTCCACGCAAGAAGCGCATATTTGAACTCTACAGTTACCCAATGAGTTGCAAAAAAAGTTAAATCCCCCTAGACCAGGGACAGTGAACCTTTTAGGGGTTTTGATAACAGATACTGACTGTGACACAAGAGCTGTAGGTTTGCCACCACTGTCTGGACTGTAGTGCGCCTGGACCTTTTAAACTTGCGGTGAGTGGCCAAGGAGAGAATTCTCACATGGTGCATGAACATGTGCAAGAGGAAGTCCAGACAGGAGCCCATGGACCCCATGCAATACAAAAGCAGGAAGAATGACTATTGGTGAATCTTCTTTCATTAATCAAATGAGAGATGCAAAAATAGAATTGATTTATCCAGTGGGCAAACTGTCTGTGGCCCACATAGTTTTAGAGGCCCATGAAAATTTATAATTTCTTTTAAAATTAGAAAAATGTCCAACCTGAATTATATTCCTTTTTTTGGCCACACAGTAGCAAAATATAATTTTTAATACATTTCTGTGGCAGAAGGCGAAAGTACATCAGGTCCATAAATGTCATAATGTGATCTTTTGGAAAGGGAAGCCATATTCACTCATGTTTGCTTATATTATGTACTAAACTAGAAATTAAGTGGAAGTTTCTCCTTCTCTGTAAATATGAGATGCTGCGAGTAAAGGTTTCTCTTGTCACTCTAGCCTCTTCAAAGAAGAAAAGGAAAACTTATGTTAGGGTTATTCTACATTTTCTACTTTTGGGGTACATAATGCATACTTATGATAATAAAACAAAATGTACAACTGTGGGCTTCTTGATTCCGTTTATGTGTATTAAGTGACCAAGCCCAGAGCCATCATGAATGTCTCCAGGCATCTTGTAAATCCCCACTAATTTGTTTTCTAATGTCTTCCTGGAGTGTTTGCTTTTCTAGGGATATACCTGTTCCATGTTGAAGAGAATGCATAAAGTTTTGTCGGCTGGCATAAATACTTCAAATCAGAAATATCATCCCCAGATTTATAACCTTGTTTGACCATCCTGGAGGGCAGTGCTTGGGTTATTGAGTTGGGTGGTAGAGTACAGCGAGAAGTTGAGTCCACACTTAATGCCTCCTATAGTTTCTTCCTTTTTACAATTCTTCATTCCTTTGCCAATTGTTGGTTTAGCTATTTCATTACTTCTAATATCTTAGCTTTTTTAAAAAAAAATCACTTAAAAGTGTTCTTTTAAAAACATCTTTATCTATGATAGAAAAGAGGAAAAACACATGAAAAGAAAGCCATCATAATATTATGTCAATCTCTGGTAATGACATTTAAGTTTATAATTACTACTTAGGTGATTATGCACACTTCTATTTTAGGTTTCTCTCTTTTATGAGATGCCTTAGCATAGTGTTCTTCAGGTCTCTGGCTGGGGCTGCCTTTGACTCAAGGGAATTCAGTCTCTTTTCTTTTGGTTTGTTCCATTAGAAGAACTTCAGTGATAACTGGGATTCGTCTGAGCCCAGAAGAGCATCCTGGGAGTGGGCCTCAGAACCATATTGCGAGATGAGCAGAGAGGCCTTGTTCCCATTTAGAGGTAGAACCTGGAGATTCGAGAGACTCCACATCACTTGTTAGTAGGATCTCTCAGATGGTAGAACTTAGACTGGCGCTGGTGTTGCAAGCTCTAGCCCAGGGTCCTTCTCACCCCATGTTGGAATGAGGAGTCTCACTGAGTTGTCTCATCACAATGAAGACAGGCATGATTTTATTTGATGCCAGCTGTGTTCTTAGGTACAAGTTATTCTTCTGGGAAGGCTAAGGAAGGCTGATTTGAATGAAATATGTTCTGCTCTGTGAGGTTTTTACTTTTTGTACCTATTTAAGGTGGAATTGATAGTAAAATATTTTTTATAGAAACTATGATGCAAATTAAAGATGTGACTTTTGTTGCTCCCTTTTTCCTCTGTTGCTTTTATGATTTTCTTGGACCAGAATGTGACTGCACAGAGTCCTGGGGTGGCTGCATCATGGAAGAAACAGGGTATGTTTTTATTTACCCATGCATTGGTTAAATGTATGCCTTTTGCTAGAATTGTCATATATAACTAGAGAGACATGGTCCCTTGAGTACTGGCATTTTAGACTAAGAATTTAATATAAATTTAATAATTAATTCTTTGATATTTTAGAACTGACAGGACTAATTCACTATGTATTTTAATTTCTTTTTAGTTAAGGTTAATGATCAAGGTAAAATGTATTATCTACTTCTCCTTAGTCCTTAAAAGCAGCACATTACTAAATGCTTCTAAGTTTAAGAGATGCATTAAATTTTTAGTGCACTCAGAATTTCAAAGTTGTTTGCCTACCTGAAGCAGTAAGTGAAAATCAATTTAGTCATCAATTTACATTTTAAGGGACTTATAAATATATGTGTTTACACTAATAAAAATTGTGCTACAGAATTCATAAAGTTTTTAAAAATAAAATCAGATTTATTATGTCTAATCTTTTTGTGGCAGGCATTTGAATATTCCCTCACCAGTTTCCTCTTTTCATTTGTAAATACTTTGGGCCTTCAGTGAAGTGAGGCCTGACAGTGTTGCCCTTTCCCAGGGAGTGCTCGTCTGTACAAGCTGCTGCACCAGCTCATAGCCACTTCCAGTAGATGGGACAGATTTCCTCACCCAAGTGCCTCTCCTGCTCCTTTGGCCCATGCTGGATAGCTGTACAGTACCTTGGCAATTTCTGGTACTGTCTCATCTCTCTGAGCTTGGTTGCTTGAGACCTGCGCCTGCTTGTGTAGAATCCCTTTCTTATTGTTGGCACTAGAGCCTCCCAGGATCCCAGTTCCTGGGCAGAAGTGGGTGTGCACCATCCGTCATTTATCTCTGGGACTTTAGAATATTTTCCTAGAAAGACAGTTGAAACTCAAAACTCCTAGCTTCTGTGGTTGTGACTTCAGTTGTACAATTTAGCAGTTTATAGCACCTTCAGGCTTCCTGAGAGCTGTTGTTGAAAGGCAATGCCATTTATATTATTGGTTTTACAGGGATTTGCTCTGTCTTTGAAACTCTCAATATCTAAATGAGTTTTTGATCTGACTACTCACAGGATATTAAACATTGAGTTTAATCCCCAGTATTACAGAAAGAGACTGTTTAAAGTTACTGTCTGTTTTCTCAAGTGTACATTTCTGTATAGTTCTTATAAGCCATCTCTGGTCACTGTCAACAGTAGTTGGTTTTACTTTCATAAATTGTCATCGTATGTCACAATACATAAAACTATTGGATTATATCCTGGAATAAATGGTCCATCACTTTTAAATCAAGTAGTATTACAAAATGAATCAGTGTGTGAAATTCAGCTGACCATGTGTGTCATGTGCTCCTATGCGCTGATGTAGAGGTATTAACTTGGTTAAGTAAATCACAGAAGCTCACTTTTACGTTCCTGGTAAATCATGACTACTGCCCAATAGTGTTTGAATTCAGGAATAAGGGACTTACTCATAGGGTTTTAACCTAGCTCCATTTTTACTGTGTGTTTATTTACCATAAATATATATGCATATAAAGGGTGATAAAAATATGGTGTTTAAATTTTTAAAATTGTAGTAGAAGAAACATTGCCATTAATTCCTTCAAGATCCTGCTCCATGCTTTGAATACGTGTCTCCCATTGTTCTGGACATTTTTTTTATGCAGTGTGGAAGTCCTTTTTGTGATTCTTAGTTATAAGTTCAGTTGCACTGTTGTGGCTGCCCAGATCTATCCTGTATGCTTATTTTCATGGTCATTTTGACTTTAAGAAAGAGCCCTCAAGTTACACTGCCAGGTCTGATGCATCAGGCAGGTGAAGATGCATGGGCAAGGTTTTACTTGACAAAAACTGCTGTGAATGTTTTGAATTGCTTGAGGTCAGCTGTTTTTTAAGACAGCCTTAAAAAGACACTCATGAGAGAGGACGTGAAAACTGCTTCATTCAATCCCCGGTTCTGCAAAAAAAAGAAAAACTACTTCAGAAAGAAGTAGTTGTGTGACTTTAGTTCTACAATTCAGTAGTTTATAGCACCTTCAGGCTTCCTGAGAGCTGCTGGCATAGGTGTGTTTGAATCAAGGAGGAACATTTTGATGGGGATCATGACAATGTGTCTTTTGCTCTAATGACTGAAAATTTTTATTTAATTATTCATAGTATGTTTTGATTATAATATATATTATATATAGGAACACACACACACACACACACACACACACACACACATATATATATATATATATATATATATATATATATCTAGCACATTTATTTAGGACAGAGTAAAAAAGTGCTGATCTTTACGGACATATAACAAATTAAAAAAGGATTACAATACAACCTAAATGACATTAAAAAAAAAAAAACTATGTTAAATCAAGGATTAATGGCAAGGATTTGTCCACTTAAGAGGATATAACCTAGCCCCTAACTCTGTGATTTTCTTTGGATTCCAAGAAATAAACTTGCTTGCAATTTGGATGTAAGCGACTTGTTAAAATTTGTACAGATTCATCTCTTCCAAATGAATGTTTTGTTCTGATATAGAAGTTTTAATTTTCCTCTCTGAAAACTGCTTTTGGCAAATTATTTACATAAGGACTTCATTGTTTTTTCAGGGTTTCTCACTCCCGAAAATTCTCAAAGTGTAGTATTTTGGAGTACAGAGATTTCTTACAGAGAGGAGGTGGAGCCTGTCTTTTCAACAGACCAACAAAGGTTAGTAACTTAGAACACATAACTTTTTCTTCAGTGAGTCACAGAGGAATGATGCTAAATGTTAGATCCTCACTCCAAACAGCAAGTTCCTTGTCAGTCAGATTAGTGTCTAACTACAGAAGCCCGTGTCATGTTGAAGACTGAGTCCTCTTCAAGTGCATCATCACATTCTAAATTAGCATTCAGCTCAGTGCTCGCTGCATTCCCAAACCCTCCTCAAAGCAAAAATCCTCCAGGTTAAATATCTTTAAAATTTTCCTGCTACAGTGTTTTAACTTTGTTTCTAAGACATAGTGGGTTAGATGAAGATAAAAATATTACCTCAACCCATTTACCTGGTAAAATTCCAATTTCTCCTGGGCCTAATTACCATTTTCTCCTGTTTCTCCTCTCCTGTCTTCCTCCTCTTTTTTCTTTTTCCTCCTCCTCCTTTTTTTGTTGATGGTGGTCTTTCCTCCCAGGTAGAAAGCATCATTACTATCAGCCAATCCTAAAGTGAGCCCAGGTAGTTACAGTCTCCATAAATTCCCTTAGCATACTACTTTGTAAGTCAAATATAGTTCATTGCTCACAAAGTGCTTAATATTTTGCAAATTGAGAGAGCAGTGGATTCATGTTAACCTTTTCTTAAAAAAAAATATCAGTGACTAATGTGAATAACTGACAGAATAATTTATTCCATACTCCTCGTTAAGCAGTACTGCTGGTGTCAGGAGATGATAGCTTGATGGCTGACATCGGCATAAAATCTCAGTAAAGCTGTGGAAAAAGAAGTAGGACTTTGAAAGTGACCTTCCATTGCTAAAGTAGGCTGCACGCTTTGCCTGGCATTGATCTCAGTGCATAGAAGACTGAAAACTTCAAAGCATTTGAAATGGGTGAAATCAGTAATGAAGAACTAATGTGAGCTGATGGCACTTTTGAGGTGCAATGCACATGCCTAATTTTAACTAGTTTGCAGTGTACCAGCTAATTATGAGCAGCATGCCTGAGAAACAGCACTGAGTTGTTCAGAATGGTTAAGGTTTTTAGTGTATGCATAGTGATTCATCATTACATTTCTCAAATTGCCTGTGAGTAGGATGAAAATTATCCCAATCACGTGGATGTTATATCAAAGTAACTTCTAGGCAGCTTCATTTTTGAAAGTTAGTAAATATAAAATTATTTCTCTCTTTAAACTACATATTACAGTGCTTAAAAAAGAGCTCTATGGTTTCCAATAGAATAGTTTATATGTGTGTGTCTAAGAACAGATTTTTTTTCTCATGTGTTTTTAGTCAATGGATATGTATATATGTGTGTGTTACGTTCACAGTATCTATCTGGGTAGTTTTTGTGCTTTGGGTGTCTTCCCAAGTGCCATTTCTGTCTTCTTTGTTATACTGCCCCATCTAAGGATGGAGACAACACTAAGGGGGAAGGGTGGGAGGACCTGATACCAAGGGCTGTTTTTCTCCTGGCTGGCTTTTCTTACCCATTTCTGTTTTCTCTTGCTTGCTGAGCCATGTAGTACAGCAATTAGGGTTGTCAGTTTCACTTAATGGACTCCGCACAGAGGAGTCCCACCCAGTGAGCCTGGAAACTTTGCTTCCTTCGTGTGGTAGTTACGCCTTCCTTGAAGCAGAAGAAGAATCACGTTTTCCCTGGGTGGATTCAGTGGAAGGGAAACTTTCCTTCTGGGATAGTTTTTTCCTTCCCCTACTAGGCACACCCCTTACATTTGTGCTGGAATGTGCTGCTGTAGTCCTCACCAAGGGTAATGCTCACACTCCAAGAATCCCTGCCTTGGAAGATGGGACATAGACATTTTCTTACCATCAATCAATTGCCCTGACAACTGGTCTGTAAAACATTTATCTGGAAGCAAGTCTATGGCATTAGTAGGATGGGTTATGCTAGGAGTTTGACATTTCTACCAATCCAACAACCACTGAGAAGTTTCTGTATATTCATGCTTGTGTTTATATGTGTACTTAATATGCTTCAGATAGTGCAAATTTCTAGCAATGCCGTTATCTAAGCTTATTTCTACTTATATGATTAAATCTATTATATTTTGCTGTGACCAGAGCCTATTAACTTTTTTCATTTTTTATATCTTCTCAGCTGCTTCAAGTCAAGCCAGCAAATTAGATATCTATAAGTCTTATTAGCAATGCATTTTAGTTCCATTAGCAAATATAAAAAGTGATCTATTCCTCTTGACAGTTTGTCTCCATAAAAAGTAACTAATGCTAGAATTCATCCTGGACCTCACCATCAATGAAACCCCAAGAGATATCACCCTGTTTCAAATATATTTCTGGAAGTGTTATTAAAAAGTGGACAATGCTTGCCAGACAGACATTTTGTGTACGATGCTTCAATAAAAGCACACATGAGAATACCATGTGGCAGACAGCTGACTGTAGGACCACGCATATGGCCCAGTTGGCTGTTGATTTTCTGTGATAAACATTTTTCTTATCTCTTATCTCTTGTGTCCCTTATCTCTTTCAGCTCTTTGAGCCCACAGAATGTGGAAACGGATACGTGGAACCTGGGGAGGAATGCGATTGTGGTTTCCATGTGGTAGGCATAAAAGGCTTGCTCTACTTTCAGTAAACCCTTCATCAGAGGCAACAAAAGTGGCTCTAGTGAGAGGCCCGTGGTGCTATTCCTTGTGGTTTCACTGCCTTTCTTTCTCATTTCTCTGGTTAGTGCTTCAGCCCAGCTCAGACAAGTTACAGCTAGTCTTCTCTTTATGCCCTTGTCTGCAAAAGCCTGTTGGATTGTTCTGATCAAATTCTCTCCCTCTTAAAAATTCTTAGCTCATACTTAGATAAGTTTTACACAATCATGAAACATTTTTTCCATGTTGTGTATTATTTTTGCCTCCTTAAAACTAAAGTGGGTATTAAGGAAGTAGTACAATTAATAGGGTGGGGGAGGGCCCATTAAGAAATAAGCCTACTGTTTGATAGAGATGCCCCTCCCACATCATACTGTTGAGAAATGTGGTAAAAAAGGAGTCTGCTCTTGTTTAAAGTGACTAATTCTTTCCTAATATATTTGCTTACTATATGAGTGTGTTCTTTTGAATTTTGTGTAAGTCATGTGTGCAGAGTATGTTAAGTGAACAGTGGGGGAGGTTCCTGGCTTACTCCCCTACAATTTTTTCTCTAGGAATGCTATGGATTATGCTGTAAGAAGTGCTCTCTCTCAAATGGGGCCCACTGCAGCGATGGGCCTTGCTGTAACAATACCTCATGCCTTGTGAGTTCCCTGGCACTTTCATGTTTCTTTTAGTTGACAGATTAGCCAAATATCTCAGTGTGCACTTGGAGCATTTGAGTAGCTTATCAGAATTTTATGCATATTGGGTTGGTAATTTTGGGAAATCAATAATTTCACCCAAGTTCTATGGGTCTCATTTACCTTTTTTGTTATTTAATACCCATTACTTCATCTTACAATACCTCCTTAAGAAAATATACTGTGTAGATGCCAAAACAAATACTGAGAGTTGCTCTATTAACATAGAATCAAATTAAACTGTTGAAGAGGAACAATTTTTATAATTTTTTTAACAATATAATCTGCTTTTACTATTTTTCTTCAAAATTCACTCTAGATCCAAGCACAATAGCTAGTGCCCATAGTTGCCCATTTAACTGTCTGAATCCTCTAGAAATCAGGAAAGCTCAATGAGGGTGTAATTGTATATGTTCTTACATACTTACATACACAGTCTATGTATGTGGTGACACAGCTTCAGTGACTTCCAGTTAGTTTTTTTTTTTTTTTTTGGCAGAACCAAGGTTCGAACTCACGACCTTGCACTTGCAGGCAGGCACTTGTGCCACAGAACTATCTCCCAGGCCCCTCCAGTTAGTTTTAAAAAGTCATTTGTTTTTCTCATACAGAAGAACTGTGAGGATCCTTAAAGTCTTAAAATTGCATGATTTTATTTTATTTCCATACCAGGGACATTACACATTAGGATATTCTATGAGCCCCAGCTCATAGTTGGTTGTTGCTCTTGGCCCTTAGCAGATTAGGAGTTGCCTGAAGCTTTCATCTTCTACCCCCCAACCAAGCAAAATATTTTGCATATCATAGACAATCACTGACATCACTGTAGGTGATTTATATGAACTCATTGCCATTTTACTGTGTCTGTTTAGCTAAGGCAAGATTAATATTTATGCTAATGGATAGCGACGGCTGTGTTTGCATATCAGCTCCTCAGAGAGATCTTAAATGCTCATGTTGTACTGTTTTGCTTCTTTGTCTTGCACCAAACCAGTATTTCTTCTTTACCTAATTCCCTTCACACTGGAATTATTTTAAGATAATGCTCAGAGACAACAGGTTTTGAAACCTGACACTTTGTACCTTAACTTCATCTTTAGCGTGGCAGGTAGCAGCTGGGGCTCTGTTTCTGTTCCACACCTTTCATTAATTCATGAAAGGGTTTGGTGATGGTTATGAGAAAACTTCGGGATGGTTGGGAATACAAGAATCACAACTCTTGAAATTTTATTTGATACTAGCTCCTAATGTTGACTTTACATTTGCAGTTTCAGCCACGAGGGTATGAATGCCGGGATGCTGTGAACGGGTGTGATATTACTGAATATTGTACTGGAGACTCTGGCCAGGTATGGCAAACTATGTTTTAGGTAATACGTTGCTGTGGTTTGTGTATAGGTGGCCCCCCACAAAGCCTCATGCAGTCATGGAGAAGCTTCTAGAGTTTGTGATTGATTATTGTGGGTGTGGGTGCTGCACCTGCCCTGGGGCAGGTGATTTGCATTTCAGTGTAAGGCAGGAAGAGAAATTAGCTGCTTGAGCTGCTGCTACTCCTCCTTTTGCTCTTGCTTTTTGCCACTGCCGTGAAAGATTGTACTTTGCTCTGTATCTCTGGAGCCAGCTAAGTGTGGACTAAAACCTCCAATAATTATGAGCTAAATAAACCTTTCCTTCCTTCAACTTGGGTGTCAGGTATTTGTCCCAGCAATAAGAGAAGAGTAACTAAGACATATATTGTCCACATTTGAAAGCTTTCGATATAGATCACATGCATGAACATGCTTTGATTTTTTTGTTTGTGTTTCCTAGTTATTTCTACTTCTTTGACAGTCTTTTACTGTAAAAAAAATTTGGCATATTGTTTTGGGACCTGCATCCTATTTTTATATCCTTCATAAACAATTCCTTTAGAAATATACGTACATATATATGAATATGTATATGTGCATGTATGTATATGTATATACACACACACCTTTTTATTAGTACATGTATGCAGTACATAATGATTACCTTCATCATGGGATGTGTACATGTACATAACACATCTTAATTCTGTTTTGTTGCTGTGGTTCCTACCCACTTGCTCCCTCCAAATTTTCTTTTTTTGTTAATTGATTTTTTTTTCTTAGCCCCAGCCTGGTAAGTAGCACATTCACGTTAATGGAGCTCTAGTGGACTGTTTTGAGACATTTTAAAGCTACAAGCTCTCTCTCTTAGCAGCATGTGAGCAGGGGCCCAGTGCAGAAAACAAAGAACAAGCTGACATAGGCCCTGGCTGACATAGGCCAGAAACGAGCCTTGCCTCTGCTTTCTGTGCTGTCTCTGTCCCTGACCTAGTGCTGGCTTTGTGACCTCTGAGCTTTGACATCATTTTCTGTCCATTAAAATTGCTATAATGTTTCAATTAGTGTTGCCTTCTAGAATTCTTTCTTCTTGTAATTTTATGTCCTTATTTATAATCTCATCAAGTTTTTGTTTTTCAAATAAACTTTTGTGGGGTTGTGTGTTGAAAATGGCTGAAAATGCCAGGATGTCATGGAGGAGGGAACAAGACTGATAAGGCCATGCTTGTGTGGGACTTACGTTCTGCCTAGTTCAGCAAGGCAGATAAACAAAACTGTGAGTCAGATGAGGGCAGGCGGAAGGGGTGTAGATTGGAGCATTCTGTGCATCTGCCTGGAGGAGGCACCCCTCCACTAGAGATGCAAGAGGGCACTGACTAGGAGGCAGTGGGTGCAGAGGCTTGGTTCCTTCAGGAAAAGAGGTTCCAAAAAGATTTCAGGAGATCAGGGCAGGTAGGAACTTGTATGTCATGGTAAGAATTATGCATGTCATTCTACCTTCATTGACATTTTGACATTACCTTAAAAGCAGTCCCCTAAGGGCTGTGTAGTATGCTTGAGGCCCTGATTCAATCCCCAACACTGAAAAAATAAGAAGCATTTTTGTATACAATTACACAGTTTTTACAAATATCCTCTTCTTGATCCTATGAAAATCTGTTCTGTGGGTTTATTAGTTGATATATACCTAATGGTGGATATTTAGAGTTTGACAGTTTTTCATATTAGTATTAAAGTGAGTATCTTCATG
>PVKN010012404.1:0-20797 GCA_004027915.1 Capromys pilorides
CCAAGTTTGGCTTGCTGCATTGCTTTTGGGATTATATCAAGGAAAAATATCATAAATCTGCTCACCTAATGTCATCCAGGAAGCAAAGAGAGAGAAGACAAGGGATTTGGGGGGCCAACAGCCCTTCAAGGACACCTGCCCAGAGACTTTTCTCCCACTGCACCCATCCTCTTAAGAGTTCCACCACCTCTTGATATTGTCACTGTCTAGGGACCACACCTTCAATAAACATGCCATTGGGGACACTCCATATTCAAACTGCAGCAGTACCCTAAGCCTACAACACACATAATTCTGAATAATGAAACACTGAAATCATGCCCCTTAAACTTAGACAAAAAGCTATCTATATTGTATTAAATATACATGTATTTTAGATCTTGGAAGGTAATAAACAGAAAATCAAGAAATGATTTAGCAGGCGTCACTCACTCCCATTACACATAACGTGCTGCCTTTACTCTAGACTCTTTCCCAATACCCAAACAGATCACAAATTGTAGTATCACGCTTTTCTTTAGTCTGGTCCTTTGACTTGAGCATTTTTCTTTCCTTTAAAAACTACCCTAAATGTCCCTTTTTTGATGAATCCTTCTCCAGCGAAGCACAATCAATCAATCCTTTGTCAAAAGACTCCACAAAGAGGGGCCTGGGTTGTTTCACAGTATATTGGGGTGAAATTTGAGGTTTTTTGTGGTTATCTTCACTGCTTGCACTTGAATTATGTGCTCAAGCCAAACGTTGCTAATCTCTGTACCTTTATGTCTCTGATCCAGAACAGAGTTGTATAACATGTGTATGCTTCTATCTGATGTTAGCTGGTTATCTGGGACAGAGAACCATGATACTATCATGGCTACCTAAATTGACATGTGTGGCCCAAAATTGGGGTCAGTGAGATTCCTGCTGTGCATCAGGTACATTTTCCACACTGCTTTGCCCAGCTTTCAAATTTGGGTTAGAACAAAGTTTGCACAAAATGTTGACAATAAGAATTTTCCTTCATTTGCCCTTCTCATGAAAATTATTAATAAATATAGATGGATGTTTATCAAAATGAAAAATCTTGGTGCTTTCAAATAGAGAAAACACTCTCCCTAGAACACATTTATAGACAATCTAGCATGAGCCATATTGGAGTATGCTTTCCATCTCTGCATCTTTCTTTTTTTTTTCAATTACTTTTAAAAAGAAATTATAATGTGACAGTTTCAAAACACATTAGTAGTACATTCACAATAATTGATACAATGCATACTGCTGTCCTCATCTGCATCTTTCTTTTTAAAATTTTCATTAGTACACATATGCAGTACATAATGATTCATCATGAGGAGATGGCACATGTACATAATGCATCCTTGTTCTTTTTTGTCCTGCATCTCTCTTCTGTGAATATTTTTAAGTTATTATTTCATAAAACATTTGACATTGCAATTTAGTTTTGTGAATTTTTACAGCCACCAATTTGTCTTGTGGTTTTGTAGCTACTGCAGCTGCCTACATGGCTACCTCTGTAGCTATTATATAGTTAAATGATGGTGAGGTTTTTTGTTTGTGACAGAAGAAAAAGGAGAGGACAAGAATCAAAGTACAGACTGTACATATCTTGTATGACTTCTCTTTGTGCTAAGAGGCTTCTAGGTCATGTCTTAACTCTAAGATTTGTGGGAATTGGACTTAACTGATATGAGGACCCAATTCCATACAAACCTCTCTTGCTAACTTCAGCCCAGTTGTGGGGACTCAGTGAACACAGCTTCCCGGCTCTACCAAGCAGACTCAGAGCCATCTACCACAACCTCAACTGCATCAAAGCTAGACACTCACAAAAGCTTGAAATCCTAAGAACTTACATGCTATTACTTGGATGTAGGGATTATCATTCCAACAACCATCTGAGAAACAGGACCTGATCCGTAATAAGATATTTTCTCCTCAATCTTCCCCATTAATATCCCTCTCATCTGAGAAAGGCCACCTCTGAGTGCTAGCCTGTGGGATTAAAGCAAGCAGTTTCATTCACCCATTTGCACTCCACTATTTTGGCAGCTTTCCTTCATCAGGAAAACTGTTATGTAACTGTCATGAACCTGTACCTAGGAAGCCAACGGTCATGCCATGTTCCTTCATCATTTTGAGTCTGTCTTCCAAATTTGGCCATGTAGACTTGGCAACACATCATCCAAAACCACTTGTAGTGGACTTTTCTTTCAACCAATCAACAAACATCACTGAGCACCTGTGTGTCCCCAGCAGTGCTGTGAGCATTAAGGAGTCAAAGAAACCTAAGAAGTAGCCTTCTCCTCAGCAGTCTAAAGGACTACTCATAGAGTTGACCAAGACTCTGTCAGTAAAATACAATGTTTTACAGATTAGGCTCTTATCTGTAATTGGATCCAATTTATATGAAGAAGAAGCTAACAAACTTAGAATGCGAAGTTGGAGAACTGATAAAGAGTCACCAACTAGATCACCTCATGCCCAGACATTTTGGGAAATCAGAGCCCACAGAGAAATAAGAGAGGCCAAGATAAAGCAGCTACCCTAGGGAAGGGCAAAAGGGAGCTTTTGAAGATGTCAGGAAAGCCAAACCTCAGTAGCATCTACTCTGGATTTCCACACTGGGTTCTGGGTTTAGACACTCTTGGTCAGTGGGGCCAGAAGCCAGGAAGTCAGGCTAGTTACAAAGGAAAGTGAGCTAGCCCACCAGTGAGCTGGTGATGTCTACCACTAGATATGAACATGCTGAGCCAGTGAGAGAAAAGGAATTAGACCCAGCCTATAGGAAAGATACGAATCCCATGAAAATCCCTCTGGTCAACTCTAACCCAATAATGGGACCTCAAAAACCACAAAGTCAACTGAACCAAGCTGACCCAGAGTAATCTACCACAACTTGAGAACAGACAACTAATGAAACAGTGAAGAAGGTAGACCAAGTTCATGGACAGATTCATGAATGATGCATCTTCTACTGCATTCCCAGGGAAGAGTAAGATTCAGGCTCTCAGGGGAATGAGAAAATGTTCAAATGTTTCCTGTATAAATGAGAATTCTTCCTTTACTTTAGGTTTGGTTCTGAAGTACATAAACCTTTCACAAAACATGGGCCTTCTCCTCCTAGGGTCCGACTGTCCAGTGGAAAGGTGAACCCCAACCTGCTATAGGGATATTTATGTGTTTTCTGGGTCATTAGACTACTCTCTTCAGGCTCATTTCCAACTTCAAAATGCCCCTAGCCCAGTCTCTCACTTGGATAATTTCTCTTTTTCCACCAGGGTGGAGTTCCCTCACACGAGGTGGGTGGGACAAGTTCAGTCCATGGTCAAAGCACTCCTGTAAAGATGCCTGCCCAACAGCAGAAGTTTGATTGGGAAGAATGAACTTGATCATGAATTCAGTCTTGTTACTTTCTTAAGGTAGATTTTAAAATAAGCCTGCCGTTGAAAATAAGTAGAGCTTTATTATATCTGCTAACTATACAACAGGATGCCTGCTGGTTGCAGCACCAGCAGCCTGGTAGAGTGGAGACACTTAGTAGAGAGAGTTGAAGTGAAGCATGCAGAGCTGGTGAGCTTTTGTTACCAGAGGAGAAAAACAAGCAACCACACAGAACATTTGCCAGTGTTGGGCTATTAGTGATAGCCCATAGCTCACAAAAAAAAAAAAAAAAGATCTGATCAAAAACTACAGAAAAGATTAAATTTTTAAAAATGTATTATTTAAAAGACATTCATTTTAACACTCACCAAATACCACCCCCCCCAACTTGAACACACTTATCCCATCATCTTTGCCACTTTCTGAAGCAGTGCTGGAAATATTCTTTTGTGTCTTTAGTTACCTTGCCATGACTGCCTCAGTGTTCTGAATTCATTAAAAATGTTCATCTCTTGTGGCCATACCTCAGTGGCACAAGTGCCTGCCTGGCAAGCGCAACATCCTGAGATCAATTCTCAGTACCAAACTAAAAAGAAAAGAAAAGAAAAGAAAAGAAAAGAAAAGAAAGGAAAGGAAAGGAAAAGAAAAGAAAAAAAAAGAAAAGAAAAGAAACCATACGGTTCCAAATCTAGTAAATAATGTGGATAAGGAAACGCCATGCTTTTTTTAAATTTTTTAATTAATATTAATAAGAAATAGCAATGAGACAGTTTCACAACAGGTTATTAGGACAGATACAACAATTAATACATCATATATTGTTGTATTCATAGTAGTTGTTCAGAGTGTAAGATGCAGACATGATATCTCGTCTAAGCAATATTAGTACAAATCTTTCTTCTTGTTAAAAAAACTGGCAATATTGTACAACTGGCAATATTGGAGGCTGTTGATTTGAGCCTTTTACAACTCAGCATATTAACATGGCTTTCCTTTTTGTACCTTGTGCTTAGACTTTGCTGGATGGTTAAGACCAAGATAGAACAAGACCTATATACCAAAAACTGTAACTTTTTTATCTGACAAGGTCAGTCAAATCTCATCAGGATTTACCTTGGAACCATGCACAGCATTTTGTACAACTTTTGTCAGTGTCAGCCACCTGGGTGAGTCAAGGCCATTGCTTGATCAGTTTGCTCTCTGTGAAAGCCTGAGAGAATGTTTTCTCTCTAGGTGACTCTCTTTAAGCACATTATACATTGTCAATCCCTTTTCTCTGTGGCCCCATAATCTCCTTGAACAGAAAATTTGAGGCACCACTGAGTGATAGGCTGTAACAGTACAGGTTCTTTTCTGTCTTGAGTCTTCACTGACCTTGAAGGGCTAGAGCTAAAATATTGGCTATCCTTCTTTTTCTCTAATATTTTGGTCTTCAAACTTCAGTTGTTAACCCTCCAGAAGAGAAGCCTAATAATATTATTCCCTATAACATAGACATTTGAGGTTGACATCATTATATTTCTGAAAATCAAACACCTGAAACATAGCATGGAACCGGTATTTTCCATCAATCATTGATATTCTAAACTTTAAGTCCCTATAGAATATAAAAAAAAAAAAAATCACACATTTTTACACAGAATTTAACCATTTACAGGCCGGCAAGATAGCTCAGTGGTCTAAAGCACCTGCTTAGGCAAGTTTAGGCAACCACATGGACCGCGGTTCAATCCCCAGCACCACATGTTGCACCAGCCTCACCCCCAGGGCAGGCTGAGCCAGCCATAACATAAATAAATAAAATTAAGAAAAAAAAAATTTACAAAATTGTAGCAATACACTCCACTGGCATTAGAAAGCACCATGTTTTTAGGAGCCTGCCTTTCCATTGGATGTTACTTGGCAGCAGATTTCAGCATACTTTTCTTTTCTTTATTTCTTTTTTTTTTGGGGGGGGAGGGGGGTAATCACAACTCAAAGACACTGCATCCAAATTTCCTTGCTGGCACTGACTTCTTTCTTCTCCTATCGTTCTAGCCAATGCTTCTGCCTTGGAGAGGCCTCCTTGCCTCCTTTCTCAGGTTCTTCACTGTATCAACACCAATACAAACAAAATGACCCTGTCTTGGTCACTTTCTACTTAGTGCTGGGACGAAATACCACCACCCAAAATTAAGGAAGGAAAGGTTTGTTTAGCTTACAGTTAGTGGCGGTTTTAGTTCACACTTTTCTGGCTCCAAGGCAAATGTAGCAGTTCATGGCAGCAGAAAACAACAAAGCACAGAGGAGGAGAGTAGCATCTGTGACATCAATGAAGTCTCTCTATCTTCCTTCTATGCTGATGGGAAAGACTGGGGCTCCACCCTGAAGATCAGAGCTACTCCAAAGTGGCACTGCTATGAAAATCAAGCTCCTCTGAGATGGCATGGCTGTGAAGTGGCGTGGTGAATATCAGAACTCCTCCCAGGAAGTGGGCTTCAGAAGCCTGCCTCAGTTCCTTTATACACCCTTTTGTGCTGAGTCTCTCAGGGTAGGTCTACCCCCCAGTTCGGGGCTCCCAGTCCTCAGAGTACAGAACCAGCAAGCAGATCCAGCCAAGCTTCTGGATCCAGCCCAAGCTTCTGACATCTCAAGTTGACGCACTGTATCAACCACCAAAGCCCCATAATTTCTCATCCACAACATTTTGAACATGTCCCTCAATCTATTCATGGCTGTGTTAGATGACACATGTCTTAGATCCTAAGTCATTCAGTGTCTCTCTCTACTGGTAGCATGAAAGTTTTCAGTGAGCAAAGATTCTCTTTTGTCTATCATGTGTGACTACCTGCCTTACCCAGAACTGCCATCTAGAACAGGCATGGTAAGTATTTCTTGAGTGGATTAATGAATGAAGGGAGAAATACTATAGTGCACATCTCATTCTACCAACTTCAGTGGGACACCATATCAGCCAAAGAGCTGGCCTCTCCTTCTTGTACTCAGGGTTAGAGCATTTGATCACGTTGATCTTTGTCTACAGAGCCAGAATATCTGAGCATCACTGTTGATCACTAGAAAAGACATGAAATCTCTGTTTGGGTGCAAGAAAATCCCTACTTTTTACCCAACTACCATGTTGTGCAGTCTTCTGCTCTACTGAGAGTGTCTGGCATCAACCAGAATGACTCCCAGTAGCATTCTGCTGTGCTCATTTATTGATGAAGAGCCTGAGGACTGTAGGAAGTGGAAAGCACACAATAGTTACACAGCAGCCACTGGCGCAGACTGTGCTCAATGCCCATGCTTTGACCTTAGGAAATTAGCAATTAGGCTTCAGGGCCAGCTGCTTGATTGGTGCCTGTCCTTTTTATCATGTGAATCAGGGGTTTGGATCCTTGAAAAAAATTACTTTTATTTTCCAAGACATTATTCACTGTAAGCTCTGATTTCAGAATGACTTTTGAGACATAACAACTTAAGATTTAAAGCAATATTGATAGAGTCTAACTACACAGTACTGCTTTCAAGTTCTCACTGTGGAAATAATGTTTCTACCATTTCCACTCTAAATATTTCATTTCTGGGACATTAATCTAACAAGAAAACAGTCAGCCAACTACATAAGTAGGTATGTCTGGACATGCTTGGGTCAACTGAGTATCTCCTCTCAAGGACTTCAAAACCCTAAGAGATAAGATGTGACTAAGAACGGGTCCCTTCAGGGGTCTCAAAGATTCCTGAAAATGAGTAAAGGATTTGACAATCACTAAAAAAGCCAGTAGGATTTCCTAGCCACAAGAGGTAAAGTAAAGCAAAATAAATAATTATTAAAATGAATGGATGAAGTGACAGAATTCACTTTTAATAATAATCCCATTCTGAAACAAAATTAATCTAACATAAGCAACCTAAAATATTCTCATGTGCAATAATAAAAATGAAGATCATTGGCCCCTCTAGTTCCTTGGGGATTATTTGTCTGTGAGAAGCATATGAAGAAACTTCTGGAATGAGTCCATTTAACAGAAAACATCTGTTTGGGAATTTTTCAATTATAATATGTTACAGGGAGAAAAAAAAACTCTGGAATTCAGAAATACCAATCTAACATGTAAATTGGCCATTTGTGATTTAAACATTTCTTAGAATTTTTTTGGCAAAAACAGCAATGACGATTCTTGAAAGTCATCTTTTTTGTATTTTGAAACTCTTAGAAACATTAGTCTCTTTATCTTCTTATATGATGAATATAAGTAAGCAGAAATATAAATAAAGAATACCAGGAAGGTCAGGCTCAAAGCCGTTTCCTTATTAATATATAATAAGAACAGAAAATGGAGTGACCTGGCTTGACAGAGTTGGAAAATCTTACTTGTGTAAAGTGAATCACTGATTTTAATTTTTCAGGTGGAATGCAAGGAGAAAAAAGGAAAGAGAGGCTGTGTCTTCTATCTTTCCAGTCAATGGGACAGTCTTTGAGAGCCCCATCACTGTGGTTTGCTGTGCCTTGCCTTTCTGAGCTTCCAGCTACATCCCACCCCACCACTCCAATCTTTGCTGCTCTCTGCACTTTCAGCCCATTGCAATTCAGCTCCTTTTAAAATCATACTAATGTCATCAGTGATATCCCAATTGTCAAGTACAGTTCAACAGACATAAAACACCACACAGCAAACCTTGCAGTTCTTTGGCAGATATTGTATCTTCCCCATATTTGCAGGTTTGTCATTCCACCTTCTTTACAGAACTGTCAGTGCTTCTCAGAATTGTCCACCAGAATCTGTGCTCTGCTCCATTCCAGCATCCCAGCCTTGATTTAGTCCCTCATCCTGCTGAGAGGATGCATCTGGCTCCTCATAGTGTCCTGCACTCCAGGCAGATCTTCCCATTTCCTACTTTTTCCCAGTAGCAGCCAGGGAAGTCATTCTACAGGGTAAATCTGTGGTATCATCTTCTCTTCTATGTCTTACAATCCTCAAATTCTTTGCTTTGCATCTCAAGATAAAAATCCACATTGCTCAGCTAACCCTTGCTGAGCGGAGTTCTACTGTTGCTCCAGATTCCATTCCAGCCATTCGCTATAGAGACTCAAGTGTCCTGCAGTGGGCAAAGCCTGACCTTAGGTCTTTGAGATACACTCTTCTCCCTATCTGAAATGGCCCTTTGCCTTCACCACCTCCTAATTCATCCTTTAAATTTCTCTTCTCTGTTTCTTTTCTGCATTTTCAATATCAACTACCTGCACCCTGTTGTTTGTTTGTTCATTTTCAGGTCCTAGGGGTTAAAACTAGGGCCTCAAGCATGCTAGGCAAGTGTTCTACTACTGGCACCCTCCAGCCCTTTTATTTAGGGTCAGAGTTTCACTGTACTATCCAGGAGATCTTCAAATTTTCCTCCTGTCTCAGCTAAATTGGAGTCATGGGCCACCATCCCTGGCTTCTTTCTGGTTGTTATTTATCAGTTTCACCCATGGTTTTTCTTTTTATTCCTCTTTAAAGTAAATACCAAGCATTTTGGTTTTGTTGGTGTTCTATATTCCATGTCTTTTTTTATCGCATCACTTATTGTGCTTATTTTCATTTTACTTTCTCTGCACTTATGGTTGTTCTCAGTTTCTTGAAATGAACACTATTCAATGGGATTTCTTTTTATCCTACAACCTTTTCAAAGATACCATCTCAAGATGAAAAATGTCCTGTGAGCACATGTTTTTAAACAATGTTTTTTTAGCATTTCCTTTAACTATAGGCTATTTCTTTGTATTTCTTAAGTTTTAAACCTTTAGTAATTAAACACAAGCTGCTCCTCCCTCTCATTTCCCCATCTCTCTCTCTCCAGGTCTGCTCCATTTGCACTCTAAGAAAACTGACTTATCTTATACATTGCACTCAGATCCTTTCTCATCTTTTTCATGCTTTCCATTTAAAATCAAAACTAGTTCTTTTCCTACATGAATTTATACGACTTTGAATTTCTTTTCCTAAAAGAAAATCCATTTGCATTAAACCACAAGGGACCCTGAGAAACAATGCTGAATGAGTGATTCGTCATGCTGACAGCGACTGGGAAATCCTCCAAAGCACACTTGAGAGTAACTGCCACTTGGAAGGATGAACTTTCAGGTTTAAAATCATAATAATCATCTGTGTACTCTTTGTTGAGGTTTATATTGTCAGATAAGAAGCAATTAGGCTCCCCACTCAGTATAGAAATGTGTTCGGAGAACCATTGTGTCTGGACTTGGCTCTGTAACCAGGAACTGATCCTATCACTGTAGAAGGGGACCTGCACTGTAGGTGCCTTCACTCCTCACCTCTTCAACTCTCCACATGCTTGGCCTCCCTCTAAGAGGGGCATCTATAAGCAGCCTCCAAAGGCAAGCACATTTCAGGAAAATCCCAAAAAATGAAAAAAAATAAGCGAATCTGGCAATGTCGAGCTTATTAATATGAAACTATAAATAGCATCTCTACACTCTCCATTTTTTAGATATCTCCAAAAGCATCAGTAGTTCTTCATCCCACAAATACTGCAATGTTTCCTTCCCAGTGAACACAAATGAGCTATAACTGAGAAATCTTAAGTCTATGAAAAACAAGGAGTTATATAAAGTCCCTACTAATAGAGACAGAACTTGTGAATAATGAGATGAAGCAGTAAATTTCAAAGGTCACTAAGTTCCCTATCCACAATTTCTATCGGCATTCCTTCCAGTAACCAACACACAACACTCCTCTCATACGCACACTGCAATGAATAAACAAACTAGACAAAACTAGATATTTGTCATGGAGAAACATAAAAGCAAGAGAGAAAAGGGAAGAAGAAAAAATATGGTGGCAGATGTTACAATTTGGAATTTCTTTGTATTATTCTTAACAAATTTCTGCAAACCTAGAATCATTTCAAACTAAAAGGTAGACTCAGAACCCAAAGTAAAGATGACAAAGTATCTGAGGCTTCCACCTCTGATTCTTATGCCATGGAATCATCACTCTGCTACTCTGCATTATCTCGGTATTAACAATGTCACACCTTGAAGTTATAAACCATCACCTATGTCATCTTTATTCAGATCAATATTTTCCACTTGTCTTCCTGAAGCCACAACTATTACATGATGAAACTGTGGGAGTTTCTGAGTCACCACCAGTGTTCTGTTGGCTCCAGAGCATCTACAGGTACCTATGTTCACCTGTTATGTTGCTTTTTCTCAGTAACTGCCAGAGAATGAGGTATTCTTCACTTAGTCTAAAATTCTTTTTTTTCTACCTTTGGAACCATACTATATATTCAGATACTTCAGGCCCAAAACTTTTAGTAGCTTCTCTAGATTAAATAAAAGCCTATAAACTACCACATCTCAAAATACTAGCTCATGGAGACATGACCAAGGCTAATGAGGATCTGACCCAGGCTGATGAGAATATATATATATATATATATATATATATATATATATATATATATACCATAAATCCACAACAATTTCTAAGTTCCACCCAACCTTAGTACTGGTACATAGTTATACAATTCTCAGAAGATAAAATTCCTTTAAACATGTTATGAAGCTCTGACTGTCTGAACAGCTTTGAATCTGTTTAAACTTTTTCATCTGAGGAATGAGCTTTGTTCCCCCACAACAAAATGCAATGCTCTTCATTGTAGGAAACTGAGCAATCTTTCAGTACTTACTTAAAGTGTTTATGCATTTAAAAAGCCCATAACCCCCCACCCCAATGCATGAAAGATTTGTCAGTGCCAGTTCTCCACTTCCAGACGAAAACAAAAATAAACTGAGAACTGAGGCCTAGAAGAAATTCTTATGAAAAGTGAAACCAAATCTAATAATAGCTCACTAGAATGAAAAATTTGTGTTAGCCTCTTACCAGTATATAGTGCACTCATGTTAAGAATGAGCAAAAGGAAACACCGAGTTGCACACAGCATGTAAGCAAACCCCTGGCACTGATCAGGTATCATCCTCTTGGGCCTGGTTGACACAAAAGTTGAGCTCTTCTGTGCTCTGAATCTGCCCTGTCCTGACATATCAGGTACTTGATGGCCTGCTCCCTCCCCACACTGAGCCTCCAGCCTTCTGCAGAGAGGTGTCAGTTTCTTTATCATATATTTAATGTATGAAAGTCTCTAACCCTCAACTCTACTAACCTTAGACTCTTTATTTTGCTCAAATTCTTTGTGTTACACAAATCCATCACCTTAAGGAATTGCTGGAGGCAGAGCACGCTCCAAGTCAAACACACTCAGCCATGTGCTGGATGCCTGCTAAGCCTAGAGTTCTGCCAGGGCAATCCACTCTTCCTGCCGTTAGTGGGGAAAACTGCATCCTTAATGCTGCGGGCTGCCTGGATGATCGCACTTTCTCACTCCTTTCTTTTGTAGTTGCTTTTTGCCCTTCCTATGACTAGGGTTTAAGTTCATCTATTGCTTAAATATTTGCCTTATTGCACCTTTGAGGATGCATGTTTTGTATACTCAGATGTGTGTTACGATCATTGAACAAAATATGATGTCTACTCTGGAGCTGGCCCTGAAGTGGAAACTGCAGAGGTTGATCATGAATCTTCATTCTTGCTGGTGTGCAGCCTGTCTGGTCTCAGAAGTCAGCATTTACACAATGGCATTTGCAGAAATGATATGTCTGATAATATGCTAAACATCAGTTCATGTCCTGTTAATCAACCCTCTGCCACACACGTACCACTAGATAGCATTTTTAAATGATCAATGATTTAATGAGCACCCACAGTTGAAAGTTGCTGAGCTGAAAATGAAGGCTTATGAAGGCATGTGAGACACACTCCCTACTGTACAGTAAAGGGTTGACATAAAGGTTGAAGAGAATCTTATTTCTCCTTGAGGAGGTCAGATCTAAAGGCATAAGAAGTAATTAACAATTTATGCAAAGCCGTGATGCAGTAATATCCTTTTCTTTGAAAAATGCTGCTGAAAGGTCAATATACAGGTACTAGCAGAGCTCCAGATGCTGTCAAACCCCTTGTGGAAGAAGATTTCACAGCAAGAAATTCTTTAAGTCTTACCACACAGGGCCAGACATCCTCTCCAGCATGAAGAACACTGCTGGACTTTTTCCAAACCAGTTTGATGACTGGCCACTGTCAGGATGAAGTTCAGGGAGTGGGAGGTGGGGAGCTGGAGCTCATGTGGGTGAGCAGCCCCCATCCTCCTTCAGGAAGCCCTAGGAAGTATCTCAAGCATCCACTGCTATCTGCAGGTGCCTCTGACCTCCAAGCCAACCTGATAGGTCACTGTGGAGAAGCAGTGTCCTTCTCTAGCTTCAAGCTTACAGACTCTATCCTCCTGCCTCCCAGAAAGGCAGATCTTCAGCTTAGGGTATTTTCCTTTCATTCAGACCTTCTGCCCCAGAAAACATTGCAGCTGATATCACTGAAGCTTCTACTAGCATGCAGCAAGAGGTCAAGACTTCCCAGCCCTCAAAGAGCTGACCTTGCAAGACTCCAGTGTTGGCCAATACCAACTCCTTGGTGAAACCAACTGTACCTCCCAAGGGCCTCTGCAGTAAAGTCCCTAGAAGTGAGTTCTCCTGAGCCTGACAAGAAACTTCGGGGAGCCCAACCCAGAGTAGTAGGAATGTGACATTAGGCATGTTTTCAAAGTAAGATTTGCCTCAAAACAAGGTAATTCATATTACGATTGAAAACCAACCAATTCTGACAGTTCTTTGAGAGAAAGCATCCCAGTCAAAGTGTATAGGAAAATGATTACATCCCCCCTCCACACCATGGATTTGGGGTACTTCTGTGAGTTCCCCTAGACAGTCCAGACCTCTGTGACTGAATAGGAAATGAGCAAATGAGCAGACTTCAGATGTTTCCATCATTTGACACTCGGTACCCACTCCCTACTGCCAAGGTCAGGTCATAGGAAATTGTGAGAACAATGAATGAAGTATGCGGATCAGGCCTCAGGACCCTGTGGAGGGTCTGCTTTTGAAACAGCTCCCAAGGCAATGGCCAAACCATGAATTACTGGGACTTCCTGAGTAGGCCAGAATCCTCTAGGACCTTCTTGGGCCCAAGATTCTGGGAAGGATGAGGAGCCACTGTTTTCGCCTAGGTATGCCTGTTAGAGATGTCCAAACTCACTGGAGTGATGCTTTTTCCTTCAAGAAAACACTACCTAGAAATCACAGTGAGCCAAAGTAAGTTCCACATTCCAGGTCTGGGCAGGCAGTCGGGCCAAGCCTATGATCATTACCTTATCCTGAAACACTATGAGCTGGCCTTTCCAGAGAACACAGGTATAAGGGAGAAACAAGTGTTTTGGTTCCAGGCCAAAGCGCCTCTCCTTCTCTGCCACAATGGGCTCCCTAGGAACATCTATTCTGTACCATTGCTCTGCATAACTGCCAGCTACCTGATGGTTCCTAGATAGGCATGCTACAGGATGGCCCGAGGGACAGATCCATGGTTCAGATAACCCCTAAGCTTAAGTCCTAATTTCTAATTGCAGAAGAGATAGAGGAAGAACGTATTTTTTCAAAAGCTCCCTGGTTGACATCTAGAAGCATCTATATCTTCTTGACCCAGGACCTCTGATTCTTGCTATATACACTATGTAGACAGCAAAAGTGCCTTTCCTGACTCCACAAGCTTAAAACTATACTGACATCAGCATCTGCCTTGCCTCCTACCTAACAACATCTCTAAGCACACTTAGTTTCATCTGTGACCCGTGGGTTGTTCAGGAGGTTGTCATTCAATTATAGTTTGTTTGCAAGTCTTTTTGTCATTAATTTCCAGACATTGCACTATTGTCAAATAATATGCATGGGATAATTTCAGTTCCCTTTCATTTACTTAAGCATGTTCTATGAATTAGTATATGGTATATTTTAGAGAATGTTCCATGTGCTGCTGAAAAGAATGTGTAGTCAGATGTTACTGGGTAGAACACTCCATAAATGTCTACTGAATCTATTTTTTCATAGGTTCAGTTCAGTTCTGCTACCTCTTTGTTAATTTTTTGTCTAGTCAATTTATCTCTGAGGCAATGGGATGTTATGTTCCCTTATTAAGATTGTGTTACTGGTTATTTGATTTTTCATGTTCTTTAAAACTCATCTCATATGGTTGGCTGCTCCCATATTTGGTGCACTCATATTTATTTTTGTTATCTTTTCCTCTTGAAGCTTTCCCCTAAAAAGTATGTAAGATCTTCTTTATCACATTTGATCATTCTTGGTTTCCTTTCTACAGGGTCTCACTACACAGATCAGACTCTAGTCATCCTCCTGCTTTCAGCCTCCCAAGTGCTGGGCACACCACCATGCTTAGTGTCATTCACTGTCTCCACATGCCCTGGAGGCAGGGCCAGCACAGCACAGCAGGGATGGAACCCTGTCCCTGCATCTTCCAAATAGGTGCTTTAATCCACTGAGCTATCTGGCCAGCCCTTGATCATTCTTGGTTTGAAATTAAATGGTCTGTGAACAGAATAGGTTTCCCTGCTTTTTTTTATGGGCTCCTGAATCAAGGAGTATTGTTTTCCATCCTTTCAGTCTGTGAATTTGCTTTTCAGTTAAATGTTTTTCTTGTATATAACATATTGTTGGATTTTGTTTCTTGAGACACTCTGCCAGTCTGATTTTTGCTAACCTTCTCTATATTGTTATGGTTTTAGTATATGTACTGCTGAAGTGAGCACCAGTCTGTTTTTCAAAGGTTTATAAAAAATTTTTAGAAATATAAAAAAATGAAGAAAACAAAATGGCAAAAATAGAAAAGATACAAAATTTCATTAAACAAAGAAATAGGAATTTGATAATGGTTGTTGTATTTCATAACATTTTCTTTAAATTAGTGGCTTAGGTTACCAGATATAAACCTGCAAAATTGGGGTGGATGGGGGAGAGTGTTATGAGAAATTAAAAAGGACAAAATAAATATTAACTGCTCTTTTCAATAGTCTCACAGAAATCAGCCATTTACACTAATGGTTATAACTGATATGCACTGGCTTATCTTTGTTATATTATTTTCCTGCTGTGGGTTCACTAAATTTTCCTCTCCATTTAATTATTTGCTCTGCTTCTACTTGGTGGCTCCTTTCTGCCATTTTTCTTAAAGTTATGGTCATTTTTGTCTCTAGGACATCTCTCAGTATTCTTTGTAGGGTTGGATTGGTGGTCATGAATTTTGTTAGTTCTTTGTTGTGTAAGTATTTTACTTCTCCATTAATTGTGTGTGTGTGTGTGTGTGTGTGTGTGTGTGTGTGTGTGTGTGTGCGCGTACTTTTGAAAGATGGCTTTGCAGGGTACATCAATCCAGGTTGAAAGTTGTTTTCTTTTAAGACCTGAAATGCTTCACTCCAAGCTCTTCTTGACTTGATAGTTTGTATTGAAAAATTCAGATGATCTCTTCATTATAGGTGATGTGTTTCTTTTAGCTAACAGATTTAAAAACTTTTCCTAAAAAATATATTTGGTACAGAGTCTCACTATGCATTTTGGACTCATAGTGATCCTCCTGCTTTCAGCCTCCTCAATGCTGGGATTATAGGCATGTGCCACCACACCTGGACTCTTGCTTACAGTTCTTAATATTCTGTTATTTTGCTGAATTTCTGGGATCATGGTTATTATATTGGAGTGTGTATTTATTTTGGTTGATGTCAATTGGAATTCTATATGCCTCCTTCTTTAGTATGTCAGATTCTATTCCTATTCTTGGTATGTTCTCTGCTGTTACCTCTGAAAATGGTTTTTTTATGTCATTTGCGCTGACTTCTTATTTTTCATTGACACCTGTCAGTCTTTTGTTGGTCATCTTTGTGTTATCTTGTATCTGTTAAATTATTGTTTCCTGATTCCTTGTTATATTTAACAGATCTTTCTTTTCATGCTTCTAGTTACAACAATATCTTCAACGTTTGAAAGTCTATCTTCAGTTTCATCCAAATGATTTTGCCAGATTTTAATAGAATTTTTTTAATTTTCTGGAACTCTCTTTGAGTCTGTTTCATGCATATTTCTTTCCTACATTGTTCATTCAAGGTTTCCATTATTTTTCTATATTCCTCTATTTTTTATTAATTTCTTCTTTAGATAAGCTCAGTAATTCTTTTATTGTTGTTATTATTTTTACCTGAGAGACTATTTCTGCTCTGATTTTCTTTGTACTTACCTGGATTTATTTCTTTGCTTCTGTTGCTATCATTTCAGAGATTTCAGGTATGTGACTTCCAATTTCTTCTATGTTGATAACTCCTGGACTTGTTCTGAGTGGGCTGAGGGCTTGAGATTTCATTTTTCTCCATCATCTTATCATTTTCTATTTCAGAAGGAACTCTTTATGTTGATTTCTGTCATAATCTTTGTGAAATTTTGATAGTAGATAGCTATATCACTATTATCAAGGTCACTCTAGGTAGAGTCTGTTCTTCAGGAATATCTTATGTGTGCTGGAGATGCTTGGCTTGTGTCTGTCCTGAGATCCTGATTTCTAATTGAGAGTGGAATGCAGGTTTCCATTTGACACTGTGCTCCAGCTTTAGGTGTAGGACTGTTGTGAGGTTATCACCTCATGGCTTCCTAATACTGTTACGCAAGGGAGAATAAGTAGCTAAAACAAGATATTATATCCTAGCTACGGTAATATAATTAACAATAATATCGTCAAGCAAAATTTATAACCTGATGAACTTCAATAACTACTGGTTTTGCACTTTTAGACCATAGAAGCAAAGTCTATAATTATATAACACAACAAATCATAAATTGGGAGTTTGTGTGTAAGGTATTTCCTTTTGTTAGAGTGGATTTGCCCTGTGTTCCTCTGGCCAAGCTAATTTCCAGGTTCCAGGTGCTTCATTTCGTGTAGGACAGTTACCCGGGTCCTGAGCATTTCTGCATCACTTGCTGGTTCCCACAGTGCAGAAGAATGGGCTATGTTCCTGGATTCTTCCAGACAAGCAAAAAAGTTTTTAGAAGCAGGGACTTACAAGACATTTTTCACTTCACAAAGCAATGAAGTTGTCCTCATTCTGGGTGAGAGTGGGTGATTTGTTCTTTGGCCATAATGAACTGGACCAGCTTAACTTTGGCAATGTCAAATTTAATATAATTTTAATATAATTGAGGGGTATGAGTATGGAACCACATTGAGAGGAAAGGGATACAGTAGAAATCAACATGCTTAGAGACATCAGCCTCTTCAGTCCCCAGAACTGACAAGTTCCATACCTCAGGAAGATTAGAGTAGTGGTTAATAAGGACAATGATCTCAAATGGAAGACTTTAAACACCAAGGTTTTAGTAAAACAACCAATTAGCCCAACAGCAGTGATGACTCTAAGTCCTGCTCTTATTACAGTGCTACAATTCCCTTTTTGTGGTTTCAGGTATAAATATGATAGAGATTCAAACAGACAGACAACAGATGTAACAGGGCACAGAATAAGATTTCAAAAATAAATGCATCAAATGACTTTGGAAAGGTAAGAGAAGATATTATGCACTTGTAGTATAGAATGATACAGAAGAGAACTACAGTAAGAAAAGGGATTCAGACACTCAAATAAAAAGGGAAAATTTAGGAAATAGAAATAGAGTAATAGAAAAGGAAAATTAAGACAGTTAATTTGACAAATACTCAAGTAAGTAAAACAGAAAGACACAGAGAGGTAGGGTAGTGGATACGAGAGAGAAAACATAGGGATCAGGTCAGAAAGTGCAACGATAGAATATTGTCATTTCAGAAACAGAAGAAAGAAATTAATCAAATAAAAAAATTAAATTAATGGAAAATTGATCAAAACTGAAAAACATTAAAAGTATCTCCTGACTGTGTAACATAATAAAGTGAATAGGTGCCACACATAGGCTCATTGGCACAATGTACCAAATTCCTTAGAAGCAAGGGAGGGGGGATGCATTCAATGGAATGATTCCCCACTTTAACAGGAAAGACAAAAAAGTAATTCAAGAGGGTTGAGTCCATGCTCTCTATGGCCTATGGGTAGCAGGCCAGAAGCCTGTTCCCCCTCCCACACGTCAGGCCTCAGAATGAGGTGGAGGGGTGCAGTTGGCCTTTTCTCAGAACTTGCCTTCTATATTTCCTTGTCTCCTTCTACTGACAAGTGTCAGTACATCATGATTAGAATCAGGTCAGGACTCTCCTACAATGCAAGACTTGCTGTCCTACCTACATGACTATACAGCTTCCTAGCTCAACCTCTCTGAGCTACTTGGATAGACAAGTTTTTGTTTTATTACCTTAGAATCATAGTCACTCAGAGTTGGGTTCAGAACTAAACACTCATGACAATAATTGGACCTACCATGTGAGGCTTGGGGCTGATTGGAGGCCAGGTCTCATCACAGTAGGATGTAGACACAGCACAACATGTTGTCTGCGTTGCACTTTTAACATTTATAGCGTTCCTTCAGCCTGCTCTATAAGCCCAAGAGTCTCAGTACTACACCTCCATGCAATGTAGACCCAGACACTAAATTTGAAGCAGAGACCCTGAGAGTGCTTCCAGAGGTGCCATGGTGGACTCATAGCAGAGCTCAGGTTGAATGCTCTCCTAGGGCTCAGATGCCAAGGGGGTGAGTCATCTTCTGTGTCCCTGTCCTCATGCTCCATTCCATACCATATCACTCTGCTTTGGCTTCCACATTCCAGAAATGTAACTGATTACCTCATGAAAGAATTCAAAATATCAGTTATCACCTGACACATACACCCAGGGGAGAGGTGAAGTAATTCACTTTCTGGAGGAAAAAAAAAAAAAGCCCATGTCATTATGAAGTATGTTAAGTCCTATTGAAAATATGAAATAGTCAGCACTGCTCCTCCTTTGGAATAAAAATGGAAAGAGCTCAGTTATACAATTCTATTTTTTTTCTAAGGCTGAATGAGCCTTAAGTTTACTTTACAGCTGTGTGTATACACTGCCTATTCTTTGGAGAAACTGAGAACATTGAATTCTACTCATTGAGTTGTTTAAAACTGTCACAGCACTAACAATTGTATGTGTGCAAACTTTCAAAACCTTCTTCCCTGTAATCATGGTGTTCATCTGAACTACTCATTGGACCTGAGGACTGGATCAGCCTTAACTGTTGTGAATACCTACAGCATCTTGTCAGTTCTCAGCCTTATGTACATCCATCATCTCCAGCCAAAAGGTATAAAAGTGAGAAGCTATAATAACATTGCAAAAGAAAACTACAGTCTGTCTTTAAAAATCAAGAATATAGATGCTCTGGAGAAGAAAAATTTCAGTCCTTATGGTTAATTCATCTGTAAAAGCTTATGGGGGCCAGGAAGATAGCTTGCTGATCTAAAAACCTGCCTGGCAAGCACAAGGACCTGGGTACAATCCCTGGTACTGGGTGTGCCATGCTGGCCACTGAAACCAGGTGTGGTGACATCCTTGCAATCTTAGCACTGGAGAGGGTAAGACAAAAGGATCACTATGAGTCCAAACTGTTTAATGAGATCCTGTACCAGATACATAAATAAGTATATAAATCTTTTTTAGAAAACTAATTATGAATGATAATTCATCGGATTAGTCTAAAATGTAAATAATTTTTTGCACTTCCTTTCAGGCCATGTGAATTCACATTTATATCAGATGGTGTGAAGACCTACATTACTCTTAATTTCTTAAGCTAACACTTCTGTATGAAAGATGCAACAATGATTACTAAAAATTATATGAGTATACTTTTCATTGTCTCTACTTATTGTGTGAATAAGATGTATTAATCAGAGGTCAACATTTTGCTTTCTCGGAGCCATTTCCTCTTCTCTTGCAGACAGATAGATCTCACATTGTTGAGTCAAGCAGTTAGAAAAATTCCAGAGCACTATTGAAAACTCAGCCAGAGTTTGTGTTGTTCTGTTTAAATTATATTCACTTAGCAACTGCGTGACTCTGATGAATGTCTTCCAGAACTCTATTACTGCAGCGATTTGAGTGGAAAAGCCTAAGAATGAATAATTGGAGAACTTGGCTGTGAGTCATGTGCCTAAAACATATGCTCTGATGTAAGAACTTTTCAGATTTTTTAGGAGAAAATTTAAAAATATTTAGTCAGTCACACTTCTTTTTTTATTCATTTTAATGAGGAAAAAAGAATAGTAATGAAGCCGGTCAAAACAGGTTAGTATAACAGTTACAATAGTTGAAACATTGTATATTGTTGTCTTCATAGTAGATATTCAGAGAACAAGATGTAGACATGATATTTTGTCTAAACAATATTAGTACAAAGCTTTCTTCTCAAGACTAAAATAAAGTAGCTATATATCTACCCTAACTATCTTATGTGTGTGAGTATATATATATATATATATATATATATATATATATATATATATCACAACAAAATCATTCTGTGCTTAAGGAGAGTCAC
>PVKN010012405.1:0-20785 GCA_004027915.1 Capromys pilorides
TGTAATCTCTTGGCCCTTTAGAATAAAACCTTTCTTTTATCCCCTTCTGTATACTACAACTAGTACGATCTAACCTTAGATATCTCTTCATTTTCTTGTACTAATTTACCAAACATTATGAAAATATGTTGCTCTTTCCTTTCCAGAGTATATAGAGAAATCATTTTAAAAGACGTTACTGCTTAAAGGGCATAATTTTCTAGATAACAGATTTTTACACCAACATCACCCTTAAAAATATAAGAAACATATGTTGTACTATTTACTCATTAATTTAAATAAATCATAGCTTTAAAGATGTAGTTATACATAGATTAAGAAATGAAACTAAGGGCCGGCAAGATATCTCAGTGGACTAAGCACCTGCTTTGGTAAGCACAGGACCGGGGTTCAATTCCCAGTCCTGCACGCCACACCAGCCCTTCCCCCCAGGGTGTGCTGAGCTAGCAACAAAGTCCAGGTGTGGTGATGCGTCCCTGTAATCCCAGTGCTCTGGAGGCTGTAAAGAGGAGGATCACTATGAGTCCAAGCTGTGTAGTAAGACGCTGTACCAAATACATAAATGAAACGGTATGTAACTGTATGTAACTGCATGTAACCCAGTGAGTATCAGTATCTGCTATAAATCTCTGGATGCATCTAGAATTCAGAGAACCCATCAATGCATGATAAATTGTAAACCTATGATAGAATGAAGCAGTAGTCAGAAGACTAAGTCAGAAAACTGACTCTACACACATTAGTTTCTTGTTCTGGTGATGTCTGTGAAACTAAAAATAACTGAAAATTTATGTGCATCTTCATTGTCTACAAAATAAAAAATAATTCAGATTAAATTAAGATGGCAGCTAAGTCCAATTTAAGTGCCTGCCTCGAGCAATTTGAAGTCATGGTCTAACAGTGCAAAGTTATGCATCAACATTATGTTAGATTCAGTTTGGAAACTGCGCTTTGGGTGGGATCAGAGAAGTGATGGTACTTACTTTATATCCAGTACTAGCTGTCCCCAAGGTGGATAACCGCTAAATCCCAGCATTAGCCTCCAGCAGTCCTATGCTAGATGATAGCAGAACATTGAAAATGGCTGTGTTTACTTTTTGGTTGCCTTGAATTGCTGTATAATTGGAGAAACAGTGTCTCACTGTTGAGTGTGACCAAAATCATGATCCTCAATTTGGATAATTTTATAACTGGTAGACTTTTACAGTGTTTTATGTGCTTCTTTTTAGATCTTCCACCTCCTCCTGTGCCACCACCTTCTATTAAGTCACCCACTGCCCAATCCAAGGCCCAGCTGGAGGTCCGACCCGTCGTGGTGCCCAAACTCCCTTCCTTAGAAACAAGAACAGATAGATCGTCGGATAGAAAGGGAGGTGGCTACAAGGGCAGAGAAGCACTGGACGGAAGACAGGCTGGAGATCTGCGAACCAACCCAGGCGATGCCAGAGAAGCACAGGAGCAGCCAAATGATGGGAAAGGGCGCGGCGGCAAGGCAGCCAAGCGCGACCTTCCCCCAGCTAAGGCGCATCTCATCCAAGGTACGGGTGCATGCGACAAATACGCTCAGAATTCCGTGGCTCGAAAAGCACAGTGAGGCTTACAGGGCCAGTGAAAAGTGGCAAGATTAAGAAATGTGGTCCCTGACAAAGGAGGCAGGTAGATGCTGTGGTAACCATAACGCAGGACTTCCCTATTGAGGTGCCGCTTCAGTGGGACTATAAAGGAGCTCAATAGGCTGCAAGAAAGAAGAAGATGCCTGGTAAAGAAAATGGGTTCAGGAAAGAATATGTGAGTGCGAATAAAGGGTATCTGGTTTTAAGAGGTCTCCACTTTAAAAACTAGAAAAGTCACTAAATCGCAAAAGCCAGTGATACTATTCTAAAGAGTATGAGATTTATGATATAGGCAGTGGTAAGCCAGAAAAGAATTGGATGAGAAATGACACAAGCAGATATTTAGAAAAATAACTCTGATGAATGTAGAGACTGGAATCAGGCAGAATGGCACAGTGATAATCTAGGTACAAAATAATAAAGCTCTGAATTAGGACAGTATGAACGACAGAGACAAAAAAAAAAATATAGCCTAGCTAGGCATTTCAGGGACAGCCCCAATAGGACCTGATGCCTAATGAACTGTTATAATGGAAGTTGAAATAGCATAAAAAATGTTATTCGGGTACTAATTGTACGGCCATGCATGGCTAATGGAGCACAATTATACAAACCAGTGCAGGGGGGAACAACAATGCAGGTTTCATGGAGAAAAAAAATTTTGAATTGACAAAAAATGCTAACAGGAAAAAAAAAAAGTGCCAAAGAAAGTCATTAAGAAGTTGGCTAACTAGAATGAAAGGTGAGGGCTGGAGAGATAGCTCAGCAGTTTAAAGCTCCTGCTTAGGCAAGCTTCAGCAACTGCAGGGACCATGGTTTGATCCCCGACACCACATGCTGTGCCAGCCCCACCCTCAGGACAGGCTGAGCTGGCCATAACATAAATAAATAAAGTTTAAATAAATTTTTAAAAAAGGTGATGAGAAAGCTTTAGTAGATGGTGGATTTTAGAACCAGCCATACAGAGGAAAGACTTATGCAAGCTATAAAAGCCCAAAGGCAGCAGGGATAAGCTGGTAAGCATTTGGCTGCCCATTCTCTGGGAGGAAAACCAAAACAAAAGTCCAGTTTATATCCATTTTCTTGCTCTTTCTTAAATCCAGGAAGCGAACTTTAAACTACAGATGTGAAGGTAGTGCTTGTGGCCACCTTAGCTTCATGAACTTCTAGGGCTCAAGTTGCAACCTGAGTTGCCCAAGAATCAAATTCATCCATGAAGTCAACACATATTGATTTGGTGCTCATCTAACTTGGTTTGTGACCAGAATTGTGAAAAGAATTAAATTTATAAGCAGAACAACCGCTGGCCAATAGACTCTTGTGAGACATCACAAGATGTCACCACTAGTTGGGGACCATCCTACTCAGATGGTGGGCAGAAAACCCACACTCTCTGAAGTGAACTGACAGTACCCAGCCTGGAGATTCCTGAGCTACTCAAAGTGATATCCTGGGGCTGAGGCTGTAGCTCAGTGGTGAGCTTCCTCACATGCTTGATACCCAGAGTTCCACCTCCCACGTTCCTTTAAAGCAAGTTTCTAGAAAATAGGGATGAGGAAATTCTCCCCAGAGTTGTATAAAATGCCTAAAAGGTGGCATTTCAATGCTGACACATGGGGAAAATATTTTGGACTGTGCCATTCACGGCAGTATGAGCAAAGCCTTCCTAGGGCAGCAGTCAGATAGGGAGCCAGATGGAACAGGATGGAACTGGATGGAGATCTTGACAGGGAAGGGATCAGCGAAAGATTGTGAGGTGGTCGAGAAGAGGAGGTGGGCTTGGCAGGGTCTGCAGGAAGCCAGATGAGTGGAAATGTTGGATCTGGAGCAGTGTGATACAGGAAGAGGAGGAGGAGGAGGAGGGGGAGGGGGAGGAGGAGAGGGAGGAAGAGGAGGAGGAGGAGGAGGAGGAGACCATTTAAAGAGAACAGATAGAAGAAAAGGAAGCTGATGGATGGAGTTAGAAAAAAAGTGACAGGAGAGTGAGTCTTGGCAAGTTCCAGGACACTTTGTTATATTGTTATAAATTATATCTCGGTAAGATTATTGTGGTTATCTGCACAGTTCTTTTACTGAGCCCCTTCAACATAGTGGGAAGTTCCAATTTGTCCTGGGCCAGCAGCCCGAACTCTTAGAGCAGCAAGTGAAAAATACAATCATGCATGTGCAACACCTGAGGTTGTCGCAAATGGAGCACCACAAGTCCTGGTGACATCCCTACCACTCAAAATTCAAAAAAAATTGTTAGGTTTATTTGTTGTTTGTTTTTTGTGGTACTGGGATTTGGACTTGAGGCCTTCGCACTCAGCTCTTTTTAAATTTTTTTTTCCTTTTTCTTTTCTTTTCTTTCTTTTTTTTTAAATTTTGATGCAAGTTCTTTCTAAGTTATCCAAGCAGGCCTAGAAGTTGGTGTCTTCCTGCCTCTGCTTCCCAGAGTACAGGGACTCCAAGCATGTGCCACCTCACCTGGCTTTACAGGCCCATCTTTATCAGTTCGGTCAAAAGTGGCCTCACTCTGAGCTTTTGTCTCATGTGACAGCCGTGAGGTGGTTTCTAAGCAGAGCATCTTGAGGGATGGTGTGAGCTCCAACCCTGCCAGAAGGTACAGGCAAATGCCTGGCTCATCAGCCAGCTTCCTCCAGAGTAAATGAGATTCTTCCAGAGAGAACTGTAGAAATGTGAAAAGAACTTGGTGGAGTAGAACCAGAACAAAGAAAAGGAATTTAAGTCAATTTTCACAAATGTAATTTACATGTTAGTTATTTTTAACAGAAGACTAAAACTGGAACTGATACTCGAGAAGCAAGGAAAGCACTAAGATGTGTTAGTTATATTTTACATGTCCTGTTTTTCCTATTTTTATTTGAAATATATATATATATATATATATATATATATATATATATCATATGTATATATCATATATATCCTTTCTATACATGAATGTAATTTTCACTCTCATAGTTCAGTTTACATTGTTTATAATGAAATAAGCAACTTGATTTACATGTGTAATGAATGGTTACTTTTAATTAAGGAGAGTGGTTTCCAGAGTTGAACGTCTGATCTTTTTACTGACATTTACCTCAGTTCGATTTATTTCTACATCTATCAAACTCCTGCTGTGCTGTTATTTAATATATGGAATTAAGTCCTGAGACTCACATTGGCACGCGTCTTGACTCGGAAGAGCTGAAAGCGAGTATCTATAGTTTTTCAACTTAATTTTAAAGCTTCCCATGTCGACTCCGTAGGGTCACCGTTGCTGACCACAGAGACCTCAGTGCAGTCAAGTGCAGCCTGCTGGCTGAGCCAAACAGACATGTTCTTTATTTTAGCTCCACGGAGCCACGATACTTAGGAGTGCAGAGCGGGGCAGTTGGCCCTGTGTTGTGAAAGATGCGAGGTTAGGAAAACCTCTCGATCTTTTCTGGTAGACATGAGACATAGACTCAATGTTTAAGAATGGGTGGAAAAGAGTGTGGTGAAAAGTATAGATTGTTTTGGTGGAAAATTCATTGTGAAGTGTTTTAAGGTCTGCTGAGGACACTGTGATAAATGTAATGAAGGCACAAAGATAGAATTTTGAGGTAGAAAGTGTCAGGTTTTATCAGCAGCATTGGCAGTGGCAGTGGCCACGGTATGACAGAGAAGCAAAAAATAAGGGAGAGGGGAGGGAAAGCCTTTATCAACTCTGAAGACAGGAAGATGATTGAGAGCAGGGGAATGCGAAGATCCTCTGAACTGAGACAGGGAAGAGAGACTTTACGAACTTTGCTAGGGGTGGAGTTTGGGGGCAGGTTCAGGGACACACAAGGAGCAGATTGGAGGCTCCCTTGTAAGGGTGGGAAAGGTCAATGGAAGTTGCATCCAGGGCTGGAGTGAGGAAGAAGAGGAAGGGGTCATTGGGAAGATAAGCTGTTGGTTTGGGCATTCAGCCATGTTGGACCAGGGCCATGCTAACTTAGCAGTCTGTATTCAGGCCATAACCTATCAGAAGGCTTATGTCATAAAAAGCCTATAGATCAAGTGAGAGGAAGACTGAGGAATGACTATGGTTTAGAAACAAATAGCTCAAGAGACAGAGTTGTATTGGATGTGTATCACTCCCAGACAAGAGATGCAGACACTATGAACCTGAGTGTTGAAGTAGGAACAGTCATGGGGAAAATTCCAGAAGCTTTTAAGAGTTAAATTCAATGATATTATATATTTAAATATGTTCCAAAATCACACTAAGTGTACAGAAAGCTTTGTGAAAGAGAGAAGGCAATCTAAGATAAGTCTAGTTCTCTATCTTGTGTTTCCTAATGACTGGTGACATAGCTATATCAGAGAGTAAGAGGATGCTGGAATCTCCAGGAAGTGGGAGGAGTGAGATTAGGGCTGTGGGCATCCTGTGCAAGGCATTCACCTGGGCTGGCTGCAGCAGCCAAAGCCTCAGGAGGTTGACTATACAAATACACGTTAAACATCACGAAAATAGCTGCGAAAGCCACTCACCCATTCACCCAAATCTGTTTATCAATAACCTGCTAATATGTCGAGCCAGAACAAATCAACACATAAAATGGACAGGAATGTCTTTTCTGATTGACAGTTCTATTCTAGAAAAGAGAAAGACTCATAAGCGTAGATTCAATCACACAGGATGAGTGGGACAGGACATCACATTGGGGTGAAGGAAGAAGAGTGGGGCACTCACGTGTAAGAGGAACTCCATAAAATAAAAGGAACTGACAAAAGGTTGGTCAGAAAGAAAAGCACACTAGGAAATAGGAGAAGGCTAATGTTTCAACAGAGAAGTCCAAGAGAAATAAGGACAGAAATTGGATCAACATTACCAGATTTTCAGTTTTAGAGCCAAATTATCAGCATAAATAGATTTCAGTGGGAGTGAATGGAAATCACAGAAGCAATACTGGGTCCAACTTGTTTTTTAAGAAACTCATTTGAGTCATGAACAGAGAAAGAAGGTAGAGAAAGGCATAAGGCCCAGTTTCAGCAAGATGATTTTAACACAATGTATCCAGGCAGAACTAAGATCAATAGAAAGAAAAAGGGTTTTGAAAAGGCGTAGAAGGTGAAATCCATCAGAGACCAAGCACAGTGAAGAGGCTGTCCCACTCATAAAGTCCTCTGAGTGGGAACTGTGGGAGAGATAAGGTCCCCTTGAGGAAGGCTGTAGCTGGTTTCATAAGTGGATGGCTTCTGCTTCCGGAACGTTTTGATGCAAAGATGGAGGAGCCATGACAGATGAGCTAGAAGCAGTCCTTCCTCTGTCCCTCCCAATGGAAAGACTACCAATAGATGTTGAAGGAAAATCAGCGTTCATTCAAGCAGTGTGGATAGTAGGGACTGCATGAGAAGCGCAGAGGGTAGAAGAACCACGGGTCCAGTGTGGCTTTTGTCCAAATGGTGGAATACACAGACTATGGCAAAAAATGAGCAGTTGAGTGACTCGTTGTCAATAAAAATACTAAATTTAAAATAGTATGGGGATAGAAAAAACCTCTGTAAATAGCTGCTAACTACTGTGCCTTCTTATTTGAAGTTTGCAAACACAGGAGGGTTTTGGGTTCCCGGAATCTGTAAAGAATATGAAAAATGGTATTGCAGAAGGTGGGGAGCGAACTCAGGCTTGGCTCCAATTTAGTAGTTACAGGAAGCCGGACATGGTTTCTACAAATTCTTTATAATAACACAGTTTACATAGTGATTTTTTTTATCTCTTCTGTCTATATATCAACACTAAAGCTTTTGTGAGTAGAGATTCTATTATTATTTTTTCTGCAAATAGAAACCAAAGCCTAAGATAATCTGAGATCACATGGCAAATGCTAGAATTAGACAGTAAGTCTGACTCCACTATCGTTTTGTCTCCTTCAGTAACACTGGTCCCAAGTGAGTTTGAGATGGGCATGCTAGAGGAATCAACACAAATCCCCAGCTTCCAGCAAGGAAAATTACAAGGCTCATTTTCAACATTAAAAGCAAGGGCTATATTATTCATTATGCTTATAATTTTCTTCTTAGTCCTCAAAACTACTGATGCTTCCCATTCAAAATTGCAGAAAGCCATGAATGATGCTTTACCAAGTAAATGAGTATGATAGAGCTCACCTGCATTTATTGTATTTCATTACACAGAGGATATTCTACCTTACTGTAGACCTACCTTTCCAATGTCCAGTAATCCCAGAGATCCTAGTTCCTCCAGCTCAATGTCATCCAGAGGGTCAGGAAGCAGACAAAGGGAACAAGCCAATGTAGGTCGAAGAAATATTGCAGAAATGCAAGTACTTGGAGGATACGAAAGAGGAGAAGATAATAATGAAGAACTAGAGGTAACTATAGTTTTTCTCAAGTTTTCAAATACTACGCTGGAGTTCTCTCCACCTTGAAAGTTAGGAACAGCCATCGTCATTCAGAAATGCTACCATTTTTATCATGGACTTTTCCATTCTATGATTCTGTGCTACCAGACACTAAAGTTCTGAGCATTTAAAATCTGCCAGAAATTTATTTTGTGATTTAAGTGATCGTAGTTCTTTGTATATCTAGGTTTTGTGTTCATCTGCATATTTTCAAATAAGAAATATGTATGGGAAATAAAAAATGTTGATCTAGATATATGAGTAATTCAGTGTTGATAAAACTACAGTGAAGTGCCATTCATCGTTGTCCCTCAGTGATCACCGGGCTTAGGCTGGCAGATCAGAGCAGCGGTTTTATACCTTGCCTTCTTCTGAGTATCTGGTCTGTGGCACTGATTTCTCCAGAGGGGAAAAATTTCCTGAGTAAAATATGTTCAAATTAGGGGTGGAAATCACAGCTTATAAAATCTTTTACCTTTTTAAAAATTATCCTTTTTTCACTTAAGATAAGTTTACAGTGAGTTGGTCTTTTTATAAATATATTGAAATATATTTAATTTATAAATTTATTTAATTATATTAATTCTTTTGACAAACATATTTAATATAATTTAATATATTTAATATATTCAATTGCTTACCTGAATGTTAAACTATGACTTCATATTGGAAGATGAAAATAACTGTGTGTAGTTGAATTTTATGTGAAGGTAATAGCATTTCCTCCTTATGCTAGAGAAGTAGTTTTTCCAGTTTATCTTCTGATTTTTAAGAAAAAAAATCATTGATGGAAGGTGCCACAGTTAATTCCCATGTGTAAAATCAATGAAAATGAAGTTATACTGTTGAGTTGGGTGGAGGGTATTACAAAATTCAGTGTCCTGTCTCAGAGCTTAGTGCCTCATCACGATAGCATGGAGACACTGTGCTAAATAAGCAGTTTGTAACCATCACAGAGCTCTTCTGTTTGTGATTGAGATCAACAAAAATCAAAGCTAATTTGTTTTCATGAACACATGAAACAGCATATCAGCATATACCAGCCAACGAGTGAAAAACCACATTAGACTCTAAGAGTAAATGCTCATAAATAAATAGGAGCCAGTTACGATTTCTTTTGAGGTCTAACAAGAATTCATCACTTAACAGGAAACTGAAAGCTGAAGATGAACAGAGAGGCTCTGGAGATCCAATGTGAACATGCGCACTCAAGCAGCCTCGTGTCTGAGGACACGGGACGCCAGATAAGATGTTCAGTGCAATCAGAAATGTACAAATTGTCGTTTTTAGTCCTCTTATTGGGATACCATTTTTTTTAAAAAAAAAATATTGTTTTTCTTGTTTGGTCCTTAACCCTAGGAGGAACCTCTCTCTTCCCCTTGCTTTTGGAATGTTTTCACTTCCAGCAAAGGAAGTGCGTTGGCTTCTTGCTTCAGCCATCAGCCAGCAAGAACGAACCGGACGGTGCTTTTGCATTTTGCCCCTGAGATATAGCACTGCACTGCTTATATTCAAAGTTGATTTTTAGCAAACTATTGATCAAATGTACAAGTTTGATCAATCAACCTCATGCCAAGGGCTCTCAAAGTATAAGCTTTCTATAACCAACTGCTAATGCAAATTAAAGCATACTTCATTTTAACATAATTTTAAAATGAGTCATTTCACACCACCCATTTCTGGGAGAATCAAAAACAAGACCATCACAAACACAGAACTACACACAATTTGAATGGGGTAAAACCATTGTAAATATATGCCTTTTGCAAACTCTGGTGGTACTTTACTTTGTCTTCATTCCAATCATTGAAGTATATTCTTACTGGAAGTGTACTTTTGAATACGTAGGGCTAAGCCAGTTGGATCTCTGGTTAGCCACTGTCACAAGTAAGCCTAGCAAAAACTTTGTTCTATTTTTCAATCAAAAAGCAATTATAAATACATATTGCAAACAAATAGATGTTTTTAATGACCAATTGAATAAGGACATCCCTATCGTAACTGGCCTAAATTTCTTCTGGTAGTGTCAGTTCAACTTTCAGAAGTGCCACTTAAGGAAGTTTGTTTGATTTTGTTTTTGTAATGCACTGTTTTTAATCTTTTTTTTTTTTTTTTGGTTTTAAAAGCACAATCACTAAACTTTATTTGTAAACCATTGTAACTATTAACCTTTTTTGTCTTATTGAAAAAATGTTGAGAAGCGTTTTTAACCTGTTTTGTTAATGCTCTATGTTTGTATTTGGAATATTTGAATGACAACGGATGGTGAAGTAGCGTGAAGACTTTATTGTGGGCTATGATGAGATGGTTCATGCTTTTCCTGGACTTAAAGAAAAAAGATGGTTTGAGTTTGTCGTGACCAATCTTGAAACCTACAGGATATCCTTATAAGCTGAAATAGAGGCATTACTTGCATTGGGTTGCCAAATGATGCCTTCTGACTGTAGATGTTTATGATCTTTTTTGTCATTATATAAATTTAATTGACTTTATAATTGGTGCTATTTGAAGAAAAATGTACATTTAATCTTATATAGGTATTAGGCCCGACCCCATGGGAAAACAAAGCCAAGCAAAACTGAACCAGAAAAAAGCCTATGCTCACCAAAAACTAAATGTGTTCATTTAGATAATTTAAAAGAATTCCATAGAAAGGGCGTGCAGAGCTAAGGGAACAATCCATGTGATTAATGTTTTCATTATGTTCATGTAAGAAGCCTCTTATTTTTAGCCATAATTTTGCATACTGAAAATCCAATAATCAGAAAAGTAATTTTGTCACATTATTTATTAAAAATGTTCTCAAATACATCATTCTTTCTTGTGTTGATTTTTTTCATTGTGTGCTGATCAAATTAAATTAATTCCATTTAATCACAAAGTCGTTCTGTCTTAACATTTCACCCCTATACTATCAAAAGATAAAAATTTTCAGCTTTATATGCAAATTTCTGAGGAAAACTTTTTATTTAGTTTTGAATCAAAGCTTGTGGTTAGCTATTGAATCGGAGAGTAGCTATTGAGGGGATGCTATTTTGGCTTATATATTTGTATCTGAATTTCAGTTAGCCTATTTCTAGAATAATAAGGACTAATCTACGTTGAACTTGATTGGTAAAGTTAGAGCCATCTGTGTTGGTCAACAAAATGATCACATAAGTGCAAAATGCTTAACCCTAACTATGTGCTCTTGTGTTTTATGTTCATGCAGTATTTTAACAATAATTATCATATACCAGGTTGTACATTATAGTTCATTAAAATCAGAATATTCAAGCATTCAACTTTGGATGGATGAGATGGGTATCATGTCTTGGAAATGTAAGAGCAAAAGGACCTGTTGAAAAAATATTTACTGTGATGTATCTGTATCTATTGATCTAGCTAAATTTTGTATTTATCAGAATTTGGAGAAAATGGAAAAAAAGGTATAACTCGAAATATAATTTTATAAAACTGAAATAATCACCAGCATCTATTTCAAGATGAAAAAGCCCCAGATCAAGAAGTTGGTTTACAAGCTATTCAAGTGAGAAGTGAAGAGATATGTGTAATAGCCTAATTTTTTTTTCCATTTAAGTAACCAATACTTTTGTATACAATATACATAGAAGTATGTATATCTGAGGGCCTCAGTTGGAGTCCCAGTTTTGTGATGGCCTTCTTTCCTTGAACATGTTACTTAACCTCTAAGTCTCAGGTATCTCACCTGTACATTCAGTAATACCTACCTCACGGAGCTTCTGTCATGATTTAGTGAGCAAATGTATATCATATGGACTCTGTAAACTCCAACCAATAGTACAAAATATTGTGATGTTTATGGACTGAAATTCATTACACATGCAATTCCCATGTTTCATGCATAATTTGTTCCTTAAAATTGCATGAAAGTAAAGACTTAAGTGTAAGGATGAGGATGGTTCCATTTCTGGTAAGTAAAATTCACTGTGAAATGGCTCACTGTGGAATAAATTCTTGGTGTTATTGTTTGTTTCTTTGCTTTTGAATTCAAGGGACAACAGGGGGTGGTGGGGTGGTGTTTGCAGTACTCTTCAAAATTAAGGTGTGCAAACATGTCATTCGAGTTGTCAATAAATTAATTTAGTATCTCTTTGGGCTGTCGTTCAATCTAGTAGCAGGAAATATAATCTTAGTCCCAGGTATATGGGGCTATATTTGGCTATCCTATTCATTTTAGATCTAGGCCTCTTTTTCTTCCTTCCAGAATGGCATAGGCATCTATGTCCGAGAGGTTGGTTCCCTGTGTAGAAAGACGGGGCTGGGCTCCTGTGGCACGGACTGTCGGCATGGCTGTTGTCCAAATCCCTCGTGTTCTCTCTTTGCTTCCTGGCCTTGTTGGCTCCTCTCCAATAACTTTTCTCCAGGACTTCCGAGATCTTTGAGGTATGGCAGATATGGGAAGTAGGCAGCGGGAGGTTTTTATGCTCTTCCATTCCACGCTGGGGCCCTCGTCTTCAGATTTGGGAATCTCACTGAAGCTTTAGAGACTCACAAGTTCTGTAGGGCCTCACAAAGCACCCTGTGGTTCCTGAATTAGAGAAGACAGTGAGAGCTATGATTAGAATTTAGCAAAAATGAATTCAGTCATTTGCATTTAAAGGACAATTCTACTTTCTTAAGGAATTTAGCAGTCACTATTCTAACAAATCACAAATTGTGCATAAGTTTCATTATGATATATCCGATAGTGTAATGAATCTCACAGTTAGTAGTATCTCACAAGGTCTTTCAGCCAGGCAGTAGTCATGGAGTTTTTAATGTTTGCTTTTAAAAATTTGTCTCATACAAACACAAAGTAAGCATGTGTTAATTTTTTTATTTGCCTCATTAATAAGGGAAGCAGCAGAAAGATAGAAAAAGTGAAGTTCAGCGAATGAAAGAACTTAATATGATTGCTGAATAAGTGAACTTTATATTGGACAAAGAAGATATTGAGAATCTCCTGGGCTACCTATTTTTTTCTTTAGGATATGTGATCACTAACATTTTGTGATGTATATAGTGTGACATCTTCATTAATTTCAAATTATTAAACAAATAAGATACCTGAAGAATTGACATCCACCCAGAAGAATCAGCTAAGAGTCAATTAGTGGCTTACGCTGATCTGTGCTTCCCTAGAAATAGGGCCTGAGACAAAGACTTGGACATGAACAGTGTATTTGGCACCTAATCCCTGGAAGTGGGAGCAGGAGATGATAAAGGATGAAACCTCCCGGCAGATGATGTGAGGTCCATGAAGGGGCCTCCAGGAGGGCCTCATCTGTCTGTTTTCTGAGCCTGATGTCTGTCTCACACATGTCAGTACCTCTCCCCAAGGACAGGATCTAGGGTGCCATGTTGTATTAGTGTTTCCCAGGGGTTGCAAGTTGCAGCATGGGCATGCATTTAACTCCTAAATCAAATGGAGCAGATCCAGTGAGAGTGGAAAACTGTGAAGTGGACCAAAGACAAGCAAGCGCATGTCGGGAGACTGAGAAGGGCGGGTGTTAAGAGATGAGCCTGAGCTCAAAGAAAATACTCGGTCACAGCGAGCCCCCAACAGCAACTGTTATGAGCAGAGTTACTGGGAAATATTTTGTCATGGCACTAAAAACCAAACAACCATCAGTTTATCTTTTTTGGAAATGTAACATAAATTTGCTTTTATAATATCCACATATGAAATTACTCACCAACATTCAAATTACATTAACATGCCAGAATTCTTATGCTTAATGATTGTTAGTATGAAAGATACTGAGTTTCATCTTTACAGTATGAGCTTTGAATTAAAGCAAAGTCCAAAGGTGAACAAGCAGGAGTGAAGTATGAATTGGATCTTTAGGAAGATAACTACAACTGCGCATTTTTTTGATGAGGCAAGAAGCATTGCTGTATCTAAGGAGCGAAGTATCCATGGTCCTGAGGGATGCACCTTCTGACTTCTGACACACACATATACACCCACTGTGGGGGTGGGGAAAAGTGTGTAGTCAAAGTCAGGCAAAATGAAACAAATCCTTTGGAATAACATTAAGGAGGGTCAGGGAGTTAGCTCAGTGGAATAAGTGCTTGCCTTGCAAGCAAAAGGTCCTGAGTTTGGTCCCTGGTACCACTAAAAAAATAAAAATAAATTAAAAAAAAAAGAAATAACATTAAGGACATCTCAAACAAAGTTGAGGATGGTAGAACTAATTTACTTATACAAGACTATCACTAAGGCATGGTATAAGAAAATGTCTTCATAGAGGCACATAAAATAAGTTAAATTCAATGCAGTAACATTTGATGCAATATTTTAACATGTCCACAAGTATATTGCCTTAAATTGGCCTCATTAGTCCTTGAATTAGGTTTTGTCATGGAATTAATGTGCTCCCATTTATGTGTTAAAATCCTAGCCCCAGTGTGATGGCGCCTTTGGAAGTGAAAAAGATCAGGGGTAGAAGTCCTCAAGAAGGCGTCAGTGTCGTTGTAAGGGCAACCCTAGAAAACTCCTTATGCCCCAGTGCAACAAACATGAGTGGTCTTCAGCCCAGTACAGGCCACTCCTGAAAACTCAGCCACGGGGGCACTGTGATCGCAGGTGTTCTCCTCTGAGGTTTAAGAAATGCATTTCTTTTGCACATGTACCCATGTACTTTGTCAGGGGTGAGTCTAGCAGACGAAGGTTCTTTACTTCAGATTTTTGGCATAATCACCCTAGGTTTCACACCAGTTGATCTTTGAGCATTTAGAAGGTCACCTTCATTTGGGAAAACCTCCATCCTTTTCAACTTGGAGTAAAACAGAGCTTTCTGTGCTTCCAGCTCACATCACTTCTGTAGTTTGCTCAGATTTATGAATTAACAAGTTATCTGGCCAGGTAGAGCATTTTTCTCTGCCTTGTGCTTTGGGGCCAGCTGCATTTAATCTTGGCAGAAATTTCAGTTCTCCTTGGATGCCTCAGACAGACCAAGACAACCATTTCTACCAGTACTGGGCTCCAAACCCCAGCAAAGACCCATGCAGGTCCAGGACACCTGCCTATGGAGGTGATAACTGGGAACTTCAGAATTCAGAATTAATGTCAAGTGACATTAATTAATTAATGTCCACTTAGAGTCTGCTAGTTGATCCCTCATTTTCAAGGAGGAGGGTAGCTTCCTTAGAGCGTTGCTCACATTATCTACTTCTGGTGTAAGATTGAGTGCAGTTGCACCGCCAGAACGCTGCTGCTGACCCTGATTTGAATGAGTTATGCTATTACTTTACCTAGGCACCTTGCAGAAGTATTTTCCCTGGATGCGAAGCTAGAGCTGTCCTGCACTAGGACAGAGGGATACTTTTAAGCCTGAGTTTTCCTATGGAATGCCTATTTAGTGGCCTACTGTATGCCTTTTACAATAAGGGAATTTAGCTAGACTAGATGCAACATGTAATCTACCCACTTTCTGCAGAAGTTGTGCTAAAATCATTTCTAAACTATCTCTTCCTTTGATGCAAGGGAATGAGCCTTTGTCTATGCACGTGTTCCCCATGTGCGTCTGCGGTTTTGGTGGGAGGCAATGACAGTAATGGTTCTTCACATAAGTTTTGACTGTAAACCTACAGTATGTACAAAAAAATTATGCAACATTCTAGTTAGGGCTTGGGAAAAGGAAAGACATGCAAAACAGCTGCTATGGGGATTACCATGCAGAGCAAATTCTGAATAAATGAATGACTGAAAATATGCCTCTTACTGTGTACTGGCTATAATCTCAATACATGGTCAGATTGAATTTTGACCTTATTTGTTGCAAAATTGTGACACATAGTATAAAATAAAGGTTTGAGAAATGAATCTGCCAAAATTCACAATAAGGAGAATGTAAGTGTTCATAAGAATCCTACTTCAATCTATTGCTTGTTCTAGAAATTATATGTATCCCACAGAAGCATGAAAACAAATAAGCCCCTTCCATGCTTGGGTTAACTATGGCTGAAATGTGAAAAACAAGATGATTTCTCTTTGGGGAGTAGTGAGTGGATTGTAACCTCATGGTGCCTTTGCCAAGCATTTAAAAGTGGTGTCGTGAAATGATATGTAAACCTAAAAATAGTGTTTTGACATCTGAAGACCACTTTTAAAAATATGAAGTTGTAAATGATAATTTCCAAGTAATGCAACTGAGTGTTTATACATATCTAAGCTCTGAGGTCCTCCAGGCATGGCAGTGCACAGCAGCGAGCCCAGCACTCAGTGGCTGAGGCAGTGGATCACAAGTTCTGGCCATGCCTGGGGAACTGAATATCTTAGCAAGATCTTGTCTCAAAATAAAACAGATTGGGAACATAACTCACATAGCTGTGAAGGCCCTCTGTAGTAACTCACACACACAAATACACACACTCATGATTACATACATATACACACAATATGGAATCCCATTTTTCAATATTTCCAATTCAAAATACTTTAGCAACTTGACTTAAAAGCAACTTATTTTTCTAAGAATACCTGCTGCCACTTTATTTTTGAAGAACTTGCAAAAACAATGGGAAGAACATTGCTTCTTACATAGGGATTTTTCATTGCTTTGTCAGATTCAGCAATTTCATTATTTCTATTTACATCTCTATAAAAAAAAGTGAAATGCACTAGAGATGTGTTAACATTTTTTACAAGTATCTCTATAGAATGAGCCAAGACATTTATGATAGAACTTCATCACTGAGGTACTTTGGGGAAAATAAGTCAAAAATAATAAATTATTTAAACTAGTAATATACTGATATATAGGATTAACATGTAGAAACTCATGTATTGTATCTTGATGATTTTGTATAAACCATTGTTGCTTAAGCCTCACACATTACCCATTTTCCTAACAAAACATCCTCTGGCACACATTTCATTTCTTATTCTGCCATACAGCCTGGTACCAAAAATATATTGATGAGCCTCTACTAAAACATCACCCTGTTCAAGATAGTCAAAAGAATTTGACTGAGTTACTCATCAACTTTTACACATGATCCTTCACTTCCATCTAGAGATTCATTTAGTGATTTAACACCCTGATGAACACAGGCTGTGCAGAAGGAAAATAAAGCTCTAAAAGCGTTCACAGTGAGGGGGAGGCAGACCCACCACAGTGCGAACTGTATTGTAGCTCTACTCACACAGCAGTAAAGGAGCTTGTGGACACTGAACAGCAGCTGAAGATTCATTTGTCTGCATCGTGTAAGCTGAAAGTTATTCACCAACTCACTTACAACATGCAGAACATGAGTATTTCAAAATTATGCTCTTTTTACTTAAAAAAATACCAGGTATAATACATTTTAAAAATAAAATAGATTTAAGTGTAATAAGAAGAGAATTATTAATTATGTTTGAAGAACATTATTTTGATTGCTTGTTCATTTTCATTGTTCAGTCCAGTCGTTCTTCAACTAAACTAATTTTAAAGCCACATAAATCTAAATAATTCATCAATTGATGATAAAATGTTAGAAGTATGTGAAATTCAGTTGTTTTATATTAATTTATCCTTATTTAGTGGTAGTAATGATGCTTCTATACACACGTTATGGACACAAAACACAACCCTCACTTCAGTGTGGCTGAGCAATGGATGATATCTGTCTGTCTAGTAATGGTTTCACAGAAGGAGAAAGTACGACAGAGGGCCCTGAGCAGACAATCAAGGCTGTAAGTCCATTTGTCCATCCCCTGATGTGACGAACATCAGTAGCTTTGCTGTCCTGAGTCCCACATTTTGCTCCCTGCGTGCTATCCCATGGCTCAGCAGAGCAAGCCTCAAGAAGGCGTGGAGTCTAGGAAGCAAAAGCAAGATAGCCCTGCCCAAGTGCCTGAAAATGTGCCCTACTACTGATCTGCAGTATTACTGGTACTCTCACCAGGACCAATGTTCAGAGAAATTTCACATACGGTTTGGCTTCTGCCTGAATTCCAGTAGATCCACTAGGTCCTCTACTGAAATATTCAGATCTGTAACCCCTGAAGTGTATACACTGTTTGTTGAAAAAAACGGATGATGGGAATGAACCCAACAATGAACCAAACACAATTGTAGAAATATAGAGATGAGACAAAAGCCTAATTAGTGTCACAAGAAGCAGGGAGGGAGCAATAAACAGAGCCTAGGGACAGCTGCAGTCTGTTACTTGGGAATTCCAGAAAGCTGGGATTGGAGGAGGCAGATAACAGCTTCTTCTGCTGGCTTCCTGTTTGTTGTCTCCTCCCTTGCTTGGAATGTTAATGGTTGTCTCCTCCCCTACTTATAATGTTATCAATTAGCATTTGTGTTAACCTGGTGTTAGGGAAATGGTGGAAGTCAATAGAGATTGGGGTCCTCCTTTACTAAAGTGATTATGCATGTTCCTTAGCCCTAAATAAAACTGAGATACTTCTGGAGCTAGGAACTCACTTGGAGAGAGACTAATCACAGTGAGACTTCTGAAGCTATATTCATCTGGTCTTCCCATTGTTATGAGCACCAACTCATAACATAACAACACACATACACCTTATATGTCTGTGTGTGCTACATTTAGCCTAATATACAGTTTATGTGGCAAGTATTAAATAGCTTCAACCTTTCTAACATTTCTCTCAGCAAGAGGCAAGGGCTATGGCCCATTCTCTCGACCCATGGTAAGATGTCAACTACTCTAGTTCATAAAGGCTATTGACTTCTGGGGTTAGGTTGTTAACATCAGTGCAACTTCCTTCCAACACCTTCCTCTGCAAAGATGTACTCTTTGAATCCAGGTGCTATTATGGAGAAAATCATCTGTGAAGGTCCTGTGCTGAGCAGCCTTAGCTGAGCTCAGATTTGATCCCTGTTTTAGGAGTCTGATGATTCCAATCCTCAGTCATCTAACTCATTCAAATCATTTGTATACTCTCACCACAACCCTGGACTTCAGGACGCAGCTATGAAGACGCTGGAAGGGAAACTGTAAAACCCTGCCTGGAATTTCTCACTCACGGAATCCATGAGTACGAATGCTTCTTGTCACTAGGTTTGGGATAGTTTGCTACACTGAAATAATGAGAATTACTTGAATGTTTGCAGTAAATAGTAAAATCACACACTCGGAAATCAGAAGAGAAATAATATGAAAATAACGGGAGTTGCCAAGCATTTAACCCACGGCATATATTTTGAAAGAGGAGAATGATGTGTTTGTCACCATAGAATGACAGTGAACAAAACCTTAGTGATCCAATGAGCGCATTGTTCAGCTGTAAGATAGCCACAGCCCTGACCACGCCCACCCAGGCACTAGTGCCAAGGTGTTGCTTTCTAAACAGGCGTGCTCTTCTTCTCGCTTGATTACAGGTGGCAGTGATGTGACAGGCATCTTTAAAAGAAATTCTGAAATTCAAGCGGCAGCTCTTCAGGTTATAAACAGGACCTAACTCACGACAGACATTGTTCTTGCTCTCTCTTCTCCTCATCTTCTTTTTGTTTATTTTGTTTTTGCATAATGTCACCAAGGCAAGGAAAATGTATAGAAATAAGAGTAAAACATTTACTCACATGTTCCCTTAAGAGAGATAAGGATTTAGCATGGAAAGTGTCAAATTAAATTTTTTTCCAATTTTTTTTCACAGTATTTGTAGACTTAAGCAGTTATAATGTATCTGCAAGAACAATTAAAAATCTTACAATTTTATTTTATTTATTATTATTATTATTATTACTTTTTTTTTTTTTTTTTTTTTTGGCAGGACCAGGGTTCAAACTCACGACCTTGCACTTGCCCAGCAGGCACTTGTGTGACAGAGCTATCTCCCCAGCCAGTTGATTTTTTTTTTTTTCGTGAAACTGAGGATTGAACTCAGGACCTTGCATTTGCCAGGCAGGCACTAGTGCCCCTGAGCTAGCTCCCTGACCCCCTAAAAAATCTTACAATTTTAAATATGCTCATTTGTATAGAAGATACTAGAGGTCCATGAAGGTAACATACCTTGCACCCACTCATACAACTTAGTTTAATATCCAAGCAGAGAAAAAGCTTGCTAATTTATACATGATTCTAATAAATTTTATGTTAAGTTATTGCTTTTCCCTATTTATAATGCATATTGTAATATTCTTCTGTTAGTGCTTCATATATAAAAACAAACATTTGTCAGAGTGATGAAATGGATGCACGTATCCCTTGACTTTACTGTACTAATTATAAGAATAAATCTATTTTGAACTCAGGGCCTCATCCTATTGCATGTGTTGCATTTCTAGACTCCGCCCACTTAATTTTTTCCAGGAATTCCTGAAGATTACTTAATCCAAAGGGAATTTATGTTGAAGGTGAAGAAGAGACAGACTACGCAGCGGCAAGAGGTCGTGTCATCAAGCCTCCACCTGCCGAGCGGCCCTGTGGCCAGGCCAGCCCGGCTGCTGAGGTTCTGTGGGTTACACATGGTCTCTGGTGCTCTACTGAAACCATCACGCAGGCTCAGATTCCACGTCAGGGAAACAGCGCTTTTCCATGCTGGATTCCACAGGTCTTCCGAATTAGTAACATCTTGGCCTAAAAACAATTTGTGCTCAAGAAGTGTTCCTTAGAGCTGGAGAGATAGCTCAATGGTCTAGGCACCTGCCTGACAAGTGCAAGGACCTGAGTTCACTCCCTGGTATGACATGCCATGCCAGTCTTGGTACCCCTGGTATGCCATGCAGGCCACTGAAACAAGGCTTGGTGGCACACACCTGTAATCCCACTTCTGGGGAGGCTGAGGCAGGAGGACCTTACAAGTTCAAGCTGTGTATCAAGACCCTGTGCCAA
>PVKN010012406.1:0-20786 GCA_004027915.1 Capromys pilorides
ATTATAGCATGTAGAACAAGAGATAAGTTGCTCATCTTCATAGGTGACTTTCATTATAACTTTCATTATATACATTCTATAGGGCAGGCCCAGAAGAAATGGGAAGTAGAGGCAAGGTGGGCTTGGCCTGCAGACAGGAGGTATAGGGACAGTGACCCTGAAGCTGAGAGTTCGGGGCGGGGGGGTGATATCAAGTGATGAGAGAAGATATATAGCAGTGTGGGTCTTTTGTGAGTCCCAGGAGGTCTTCTGAAGAGAGAGCCTGGTGTTGGGAATATGAGCAAGAGTAAGCTTAGTAGAGTGGAAGGAGGAGCAAGTGTGGTCAGAGCTTCCAGAACAAAGGTGAGAGGCTAGGGACCACCAGATGGCTCAGAAAAAGAGAATGAGGCTTGTCCAGAGTGATGAGTCTGGTGGGCAGGGCCAAGACAATGCTGGTGTGTGCCCCTATGGAAGAGCTTATTCTGGACAGGTCACTGTGACTCAGCCAGTGAGACCAGGGGAAATTAGAAAATGGGTGAGCAACTGTGTACCTGACCTTGCACAACAGTATGAGGCACAGCCAGAAATGGGTAGCTTTGCACAGTGAACAAGGCTGGGATGCAGAGGATTTTAGGAAGACACAGTGACTTGCTGGTGGCTTAGGGACATCACTCATTTTTTTCTACTGCAACCATCTTTTTCTGTAACTACTTTGAAACTAGTGTGGTTATCTATATAAGTATTTGTCTCTCCTTTCACAGTCTCTTAAATTAATGTTACCTGGCTGAAAACTTGTTAGAATTCACACTGTATGTTTTCATTGACAATAGTTAAATGAAAGTGTATTTGAAGAAAGAATTCAATAATGAAAGGCAATTGTCATAAAATTTTTCTATGTGTAAAAATTTTATAATAATCATATATGGAATTTTAAAGTATCTAAAGGAATTCTTTATGTGTTAGCCCACTTGACTGTCACAAAGCCCCTAAGAAGGCATTTCTTAAATTCCAACTTTTCTTTATCTTCCTCTCCCTACATTTTTGTTACTTATTTGTTCCCACCCAAAGAGAAAACTTTGTAACAAAGCTGTGGGAGAGCCAGGAAGAAAGGCAGGAACTTGCATCCATCTACAGTGCAAGGAATTCCTACTAGATTTCTCAAAAAACGCTTAATCAGGTGCACTTAATTTTGAAAAATAGGATCTTCTACTGTGGTCTCAAAACCCTTGAAGAAAATTAAAATGTAGTCATTAACTTCTAGTTATTTTCCTTCTTTGGCTTCTAGGGGGTGAGCCCTGAAAGTACTGAGCTATACTGCCACCCCCTTACTTTTATTTTTGTGTATGTGTTTTAGAAATTAATTTGTTTACAGCACTAGATTTGATCCCAGGGCCTTTACACTCACTGAACTACAACTCCACTACTTTTTTGTTTTAATTTGAGACTGGATCTCACTAAGTCACTACGTTACCTGGACTGACATTGAACCTGCGATCTTCCTGAATATTTTGAAATTCTCACCTGTTCCCTCTCTCCTCACTGGTTCTGCTTTTAAAGTCTATGTGTGTGCTTGTAGCAGAGGAGCTTTTAACTGCTGTTCAATGCTCACACCAGGAGCTCAGGACCCTACATGGGCTTGTGAGCCAGTTGGACTTGGCAGCAACTCCTACTAAAGGGACAGTACTCTGATTGAAGAGTTATCTAATGCTCCATTGTATAGTGCTGTAAAGCAACCCCTTTTTTAAGGAGAGTGGAATTAGATGTGCATAGATTGCTTTTTATTGTCACTAACTAGCAGTAGAGCTTTTATTTACTTTTAAATTTGGCGACCAATAAAATTTTGACAAGTGTTTATTGAATTAAAAAAACGTGGAGTCTTCATCAGTAGGGCAGCTTCAGTCCCTTAACAAATATTTGTAGAAACTTTACTATGTGACATGCACTCTTGGAGCCTGAACCCCTAACAAAACATGATCGTCAATAACTATCTCTTGGTAGGTGTGGTGGCTCCTACCAGTAATACCTTCACTTTGGGAGACTGAAACAGGAGTATCACAAGTTCAACGGAGCTGGGGCAAGTTAGCAAGACTTGTCCTAAAATTAAAATTGTAAAAAGCAATGGGGTTGTAGATCAGTGGTAGAGTACATAGGAGGCTCCGGGTTCAATCGCCAATACTGAAGAAAGATAGAAAGGGAGCTGTGTAATATCTCCTGAATCCATCATTATAGAGATGTTGGAGCAGTGTACAGGCAAATAGCAAAATAGCAGAGGGGCTACAGAATGAAGAAAATAGAGTAACACAATGTGAGGTTGCTGATAGGGTGGTCATAACTTTGTCATTAGTCGTGGAGCAGCATTGCAGTTTACACTGGGGAAGTTCTCTGGCTTTTGTCCATCAATAGCTAAAAAATGATCTGTCTCAAAATTAGCATATTGATAAAATATAATCCTCACATCAGTTTAAAATGGGTTATTATACATGATTTAGAAGTAAAGAGACTGTTTCTATTTTGGGCTAAGAGGGTTGAGACACTTGGCCCCTACTATTCCTCCTCATCCTTCCTATTTCCACTTATATCATTGCTCATTCGCCTCACCCACCAAAAAGCAAGAGGGAAGGAAATTGGCATATGTTGAATCCCCTAAATGCCAGACCCTCAGTTTAACACTTGTAGGGATAGATTGTTTAAATTCTTCCCCTGAAGTTAGAAAGTGGAATCATAGATAAAGGGATTCTTCAAACTCAACTAACTACTCCCAGTAAGAGGCACAACCAGGGCTGTGTATTTAGGCAATATAAGTGCTAACCAGCATCCTCAGAATTTAAACAAATTTTTATGCATTTGAAATAGAAACCTATTAAAATTAAGAAGTTGATACATGTGACTTTTAGTTTTTGGTTTTTTTTTTAAAGAAGCTTGTTAGTCATCTTAGTAACTGGGAGTTAGAATCTGTCTCACAGCATGAGTTTTTAAAAGTTTTTATAGTAAGAAAAATGAAAACGTTTCAATGAAACTTTTTTCTTATTTGACTCCCAAGAATTTATATAAATAACCTTTGAAAAATAAGTAGTAATAATCACTGTTTCATATAAAACCAGCCACCTGATTCTGAAGCTCTTCCCAGGGTCAGTGTGTCTGAATAATGAACCACAGTGCCTTCCTGCATCCAGAGCAATGATCTCATTGTCCAACTGTAACCTGCCTATTATGTTTAATAAAAAGGTGGGAAAAGTCTGTGGTTTTACCTCTGGTGTGATCCTCAGATCTTTGTTGTTCTTTTTTTAGGCATAATCTTAGTGGTTTTTTTTCCAGAACCTAGAGGTGGAACGACATGTTACTCAAGTTTATAAGATGATGATGTATCTGTTTTTAGATTCAGCTGTAAATTTTATTCTACTCATAAATCCACCTTCCACTACCACGGTGTATCAGGGAGGGTTATTTCCATCCCTTGCATTTTAATTTGGATACTTTGGCCTAGCACGCTATTTCCATAATAACATCTGAACAGGATGCAGTTGTGTTGACTTGCAAGGCTAAGGAGGTTTCAGTATGGGCCAGGAAACTCCTTTCTTTAAAAAAAACTTAAACCCTAAATTCTGACAAAATAGGAAACCTTGCTTTCTTGTTCAGCCTGTCAATTTTTCCTCTGCTTTCTCGTCAACTGATATACCTCTGTGTTATTAAAAACATAGAAACTAAACATGAACTTACTTCAAGGTCATGTGTAAAATGCACAACTCAAAAGTCAAAAGGAAAAAAAAAAATGTTTTTAGAGCACAAATAAATTTTTAAAAACTCAACATTTTTCCCTGGGCACATGTTGTGACTTTTTTGGGTAGAGCTGTATGGTGCTTCATGAGGAAGCAGAAAAGGAAGGGAAATTATTATTCAAGCAAAAGAACAATAGTAACCTTTCATTAAATGAGACAAAAGTTCAACATGAAGCTCCCCAAACCCCCAACTCTGGACTCTGTGTTGGGAGCTAAATAAGCCACCACTATTTCCTGTCTGTTATATAGATCAGACTGTCTTTAACATGTTGGAGCAATGTAATCTAAAATGTTTAATTTATGATTGATAACCCAACAGTGCAGTATATATAAGGCTTCCTTATGTATTTTTGAAAATCCTTAAAATTCTGTACATTTATTGTGCTTTTAGCAGCTTTTATGTGACCTCTTAGTTACAGAGTTTGCTCTCAGGACAAGGGAGGAGTTGGTTTAGTTTCTGTGCCCAGGTTGCCTGGTTTCCAGTGTGAATATGAGAAAGTCCTATACTTTGACACCTCATTTCTCTTTGAAATTATTTGTGATGCTCCCTTAGGAGTAAGGAATGCCTTTTGGTCACCAGTACTGTAATCTGTGAGTAAAATACTCTTGTGACTAAAAAGAACATTAACATCTTCAGAGATCTCTGTTTGATGATGAAGGTCCTAAATACAACTAGGAGCTAGGAAATAACCTTAGTCTTTTTTGCAGAAGGATGTCACAAAATTGATGGGATGAATTTCACATTGACAGCTCTTGTGAGTTCAGCCTCATTCCTAACCAGTGTGATTTTAAAGAATATAAGTGTATATATCTATAAATCCACATTATAGTGTATGTTAAAATACACATAATTTTATCATTTTAATCTTTCTTTTTGTGATACTTGAGTATGCTAAACAAGTGCTGTACCACTGAGCTGTATCCCCAGACATTTACATCAGTTTTAAATGTGTACAGTTCCGTGGCATTAAGCATATTCACAGTGTTGTGCAGCTCTCACCATTACCCATATCTAGAACTTTTCATCATCCCAAGGCTAAAACTGTTACTCATCAAATAATATTGCTACATATTATCATACCCCATGCTGGGTCACTACTGTTCTCTTTTCTGTCTGTGAATTTGACTCTTCTAGCTGCCTCACATAAGTGGAATCACACAATAATTTTCTTTCAGTGTCTTGCTTAACTTAATAAGTTCACCTGTGTTCTAGCATATGTCAAAATTTTTTCCTCTTTATGCCCGAATAATATTCAATGCATTTTCATTTAAATTTTTTTCTTACAAGATTGGTCATAGTTCTCCTCATCTCAGTCAACAAAAACAGAAAATAGATTAAAATACATTAAGTTGGCAGCAGAGGTAATGGGGGACTAAAAATTATTAGAGTCTGACAGAAAGAAATAAGACAAAAATGCTCTTGAAAGTATCCCAGGAGCTAAACAGAATAGCCATTGATGGCCCCTTTGTGTGGAATAGACAGTGGTGAGAACTGCATCAGCTGTTGAAGTGACTTGGTGGTAGCACAAGGCAGCCTCCATTGCTCCTCCATTGTCGAGTCACCAGGATAGGGCTATATTCCATAGTAACAGATGGGAAGTTCAGAAGAAGTAGGCAAGCAGTGGCAGACACATCTCCATTCCAAATGGCTTAAGGTTGTTTTTTGTTTTTGTTTTTTTTAAGATTCAAGGCATCTGGAAAATTCACTTATATGTAATGCCCTGTTGCAGGAACATCCTGGGAGGTCCAGGCAGGTGTGGTGTTGCATACCTATTATTCCTGGACTTGGAAGGATCACTATGAGTTCAAGCCAGCCTGGGCTAAAAATGAGTTTTTGAGGCCAGCCTGAACTGCATAGTGAAACTCTGTCTCAAAAGGAAGAAAAAAAAATGTATTAGAAGAAGGAAAAAGAATAGCAATATAAAACAAAAACAAAACAAAACAAAAAACCCAAAGTGGCCAAAATACCTTTGTTTTTCTATTCTGTTCTTTTTCTATTTTACTGTTTTCTTTTTCTGTTTTACTTTTCAGGGTAGAAAATTAGTTAACGATTTGACTCAAGTTGATAAGGAAATTGTTTTTTCCAGGGGAAATTTTGCTCTGTTGCTGTATCTAAATTATTCTTTCTGTGTGTAAATCAAATTGCAAATGTATTTAGAGTTATTGGTCTACCCTGCTTGGTGGTTGGAGAGGCTCATGAGACGCTGTTTTGTAGTGCTTGAGCCCTAAACATCTACCTTGTGGTTTCATTTTGAGACCACTGTATAGTAAAATGTAGTTAGGTGTTCGTTCAACATTCTCCATGCCTTCTGGGTTTCTGGACATTACCTCTGGCCTTGTAGATCACAGTTTCCTGGGAAAACAAACACAATACATATATTACAGCCCAGAAGGCTTCTGCTAAGAAGGTAAAAGGTGGTATCATGAGGAGATGCTGTTTGACCTAGGCCTTATTTTTTCTCCTTTTTTTGGTGTGTGTGTGGGTGGTGGTACTGGGGATCAAACTCAGGACTTTGTGCTTGCCAGGCAGACACTTATAGTGCTGAGCTATGTTCCCAGCCTTGACCTAAGTCTTGAAGAATAAGATTTTTGTTTGCTTTGTTTTTAAAGAAGCTTGCCCTTTGGAGAATGTGAAAGAGTTACATATCCAAATATAGCTCTTGAAGGGACTGATAAGCTTGTGAATGATGAAAAGATCAGAGCAACCAGAGTATAGGGGTTGAGGATGGAGTGAAAAGATGTGGATCTGAGGACAAGGCTGACTCAGCGAGGCTACCAGCTGTACCAAGAAGTTTAGACTCAAGTGTTCATGATATGGAAACCAGTGAAGTTTCCTGGCTGTGTTCCTGAGAGACATGACCATACTCTGATCAAAACTGGTCATAGCATGTTGGAAAGTAATAGAGAAGCCAGATAAGAAGGTGGGGCAAATGTCCAAGTTAAGATGCTGAGCAGTTGCACCATACATGAAAGGTAGAAATAGCCAGGATAGGACTTCCACAGTGCCTTTCTAAGGTAAGCTGAGTGAGAGTGTATGTAGAAGCTGAATGTGGATGTGACTGATCATCACCGAATAGTGAGCACTTAGTATAAGGCAAGCATGTGGTTGGTGCTCAGTAAACACTGACTAGCTGGACAGACATCTGGCTGGTTGTGCAGAGGTTACAGGCAGTACTGGCAGCTGTAAAAGGGACATTCCACTATCCTGAATTCCTTTGGTGGTATCTGAACATTCTGTTAGTATATTTCTTTTTTAAAACAGTGCAAGGAAGTTGATTCACTTCATTCTTTTCTTGAAGGTGAGGACTCCGAGGCTTAGAGGGTGATTAATAGCAACTGTTTGACTGGTTAAGCTGGGGCTTGAACTCATGCCATCTGGAGTGCTTGATGTCTTTAATGATAGTGCTCTGCTGCTCCTCTGTTGCTGGAGTCTCCAGGAAGCTGAGTCTATCAAGGCTCCAAAAGTAATGACTCAGGGCAAACACAACCAGTGGCAGGGTGCAGAGAAGCCTGTTTAGGAAACCATTTATCTCACATAGATGTAGCATCTGAGATGACCTTACCAGAAATAACAATGGCAGTGATAACAACACCATAGCCTTTTCCCTGGCATCAGAAACCGGCTTTGTAATGAAAACGGAATTTCTTCAGGGAATAATCCTAGAAAGAAATAAGCAGTTGAGATAAAAATAACAAAATATGAAATAGTAGCCAATTGTTTTCTGTGTTTTCCCTTCCAAACTTGGCCTTGTGTGATTTACTTTGTTCACTTGCCATCTGTAGGTTGTCACTATAATTTGACTTGCTTGTCCCTGGGTCTAAAGGAAGAGATGGCTGTAAGCATTTTCAGTTACACCTTGAGTTTGCCTTCAGCATACCTGACTAAAAGTAGAAGGAATTCTCTTGAGCACACAGAGCTTTGGGGGTGGAAGCCCAGGGCTTTCTGGAATGAAGTGGGTGACTGTTGTTTCCCACATGGCCCAAGGGCTAGAATTCAAGCTCTCTGGCTTTCAGGTGTGTGTGCCGTCATGGATCATTACAACCTCAACTGAAGCTGTGTTTTCATGCCATAGGTCAGAGTCTTGCAAAATAAACTCTTGTCATAACAAAGGATGCAGCAGCCAGATTACATCTTAGCATTCCACCACCCCTTTACCCGAGAGGACACTGCTGTCCATATCAGTATGGGGAAGAGATTCCATTTTGATGCTGATTCTAACTGGGGAGTTGGCTGGCTGGACCACCTTTGGGTATGGTGCTAAATCTCAGTGGCCACTGCAAGATGAAGGAATAAGACATGGAAACTGAGCCAAGTTCTCTTGGCTCCAATTTTATGCAAATTTGCTTAACAGAATGCAAATGATTTCTCAGTAATATGAATCTTAGAGACCACACTTATGTTTTTAGCAGTGTTCCTGGGCTGTTACATGCAACAATGTTAGAGGTAGAGAGCTTGTACAGTATGGCAGGTTACAGGTGGCTTGGGAGGGAACATCAGTAGGTGCCATTCTGGAAGAGAGAAGCAGCAGTTTTTCCTTTGGCAGCAGCAGGCAAAGACATGTTTTGGCAGCAAAGAAGGTCAGCACGGGCTGATGTAGTTTTAAAGTCTTTGGTTGCTCCTCTTATTCCAAAGAGCTTTTGTGATCACAGTCTATATCCAAACATTTGTTCATCCCCATGTATATTTGCTACTAGGCACTGAAAAAAGGCTAGTATGTGCCACTGAGATGTGATACTGTGACACTGTTTAAATCTAATCCTGTGCTGTCCAGAAAACAGCCACTGACCACTCATGGATATTGGGCATGGGAACGAATTACATGTATGGTTCTCATGTTTCTGTTGGACAGTACTCGTGTAGGCTGCTAATCACTTACTACATGATGTAGTCATTTTTTAAAATTTCTATATTTAGATATTACGAGGTAGGAAGATAGAAAGACCTTTTCTCCTCATAGGTGGAGTTACGGTTTTATTTTCTCACACCTGTATAACTCTTTCCAATGTGCATATGGATGTTCTTCTTGACTCCATTGTCTGTCTGTTGAGTTAGGGAGGGAAGACTTTCCTGTCCCTGTACCTTTGCAGAGATAAGGACAAGTCAGCTTCAGAGTTAGAGGTAGGTTGAGAATAAAACTTAAGCTTTAAGGTGTTTATCCCAATGCCTTTTAGAAATATACTAAAACTTATCCGTGGAAAGCTTTTATTTTAATACCAAAGAATATAAGTTGCGGTCCATTCAGAAGTATTTATGTGTGTGCGTGTGTATGGTTAATATATAGTGACCCAACACATTGATCCAAGGTTGCAACTCTTACTCAATGATTTTTAGCTCTGCAGGGATCAGTATCAGGATCTGGGTGACAGGCTTGTCATCATGACAAAGGGATGTTTTCTTTTTGTGGAAGTTGGTGAACATCATGTTGAATTCCTGACAGTGTGAAGCAAGGTCAAAGAGTCCTGAGCTTGAATTTCAGTCATCAGTGAGATAGAAAGATAAGGCAGGTATCCTGGGCCAACAAGGTGGGGGATAAGATCCAAGAAATCACCTAGCATTGGGTGTAGCTTAGGACTAAGGATGGAGAGGTGCAGCTTCAGGAAGAAGAGAAACCCCCAAGGTCAATGCTAGGAGATGGATTTGGCAGGTGAGATCTGTGTGGTAAGGGAGGGCACTCAAGGACAAGCAAGGGGCTGTGGGTGTGTCTTCTTGGGCCTGCTAGGAGCTTGCTTTTTGGGCTTGTCACATACTTTCCTGAGTTTCTGTTTCTTCATCTGTAAACAAGGGAGTCAAATTAGTCTTGCACTGTTATTTTGTGATTCTGTGAGTGTTGAAGGGCTGAAACTCAGCAAGAGCAGCCTGAGGAAGCTATCAATTACAGCAGAGAGGTTTTATTTTCACTACCGTTGTTTCTGGTATTTAATGGATCTCAGAGGCAGAGATCCATGGTAAAAAGGTGATCATTGGCCTTTACTATTCACCTGGCCTTGACTGAATGAACATAAGTTGTTTCTAAGATTACTTTACAGCTCTGGCTAGCACATTCATATTGCAGCATCAGATCTACAAGCACTTATTCCTACTTGTCTTTATGGGCTCTTTCTATTCTCTTTATTCTTATATTTTCTGTTATTTTTCATTTTATCATGTATCTTCAGAGTCCAGTGTTACTCAGGTAGTTAATTCTCCCACATTGATCTTATACATTAGTAAATTATAACTTATTTTTTGTCTTGAACTGTTTCCTTTGCCTTATGCTTCCTATGAATTAAAAAGCTTCAGGGCTATAAATGAACAATAAGAATTTAACTACTTTCTTCTGCTTAAATAGTACACTTAATTGGCTTTTGTAAGTGCAGGGAAACAAAAACCCTTGCATCATGGGGTAGCTTTGTACTTTGCAGAATCCTCTCAGGAGCACATTCCCTCACTGAGGGTTCCAGCCACCTCTTCCGCCTCATTATACTTTGCTTAGCACTGGGAAGCCTGGCATGGTTTCTGTTGGACTGAGAAGACTGGCAGAACTGCCCTAGACAACAGCACTGTAAAACACTGTGGCAGAAGGTTTGGTCTACATACTGAGGCAGCCAAAGTATTAATTGCATTCTCTGTGATCACAAAAAAAGACACTGAATAATTCTTATCATGTTTTAAGAGTGACAGGCTTTTGCTTTGCCAGCTCTAAGCACAGTGCATTGCATAGAAAGAAAAGCTCGATTGACGGGGGTGGGGTGGGTTGGAGTGGGAGGGGAGCATGTAAGTGAAGATCTATGGTAGCCAGTTCTTCATAAAGATCTTAAGATGAGCAGTTCGGTGACTGGTACTTACAAAATATCAGATGTGGGGTGAGGACGGGTTTCCATAAATTTACATAACCTAATTAAATATTTTCCATCTTAAAATCTTCAAATTTTGAAAAAAAATCTTATTTCAAATTTTGAAATGGGACTTTTCAAGTTTCCTGCTACAATTTGATCCTATTTCATTTTGTGCTGCTGGTATATGGGAAAAAATGGTTTATACTATTTATATATGTACTTTTTACTCAGACTCTGAAGAAAGGCACACTTGTGAATTTTCCAAATTCCAAGGTCCTCCAGACTCTTTCCTGGGAACCTGTTGTTCCTCCTTCAGGATCATACCCCTTTGACAGTCCACACTAACATGTACATCACCATAATACATGCACATGTTCTCATTGGTGATTTCTTCAACCTCTCTGCATGTACAAAAAAAAAAAAAAACCTTCCTAAAGAACTGTTTATTTAACTTGGGTGGGAGAATAGCTAAAACAGGTGTCAGTCTGTGTTTTGGGGATTTTCCTATGCTGAACATTGTTATTCTGTATAGCACCCCACCCTCTCTTCACAACCCCAAAAAAGAGAAGTACTGGTACTGCTGATATTCAGGTTTTGAGTATGTTTTGTTTTAAAGTGTTCAATATATCAGAGACAACTTCATTCTGGGTAGTGTGGTAGGGCTGTAGGGAGTATTTTGACTTCATATTATTAAATCTTATTTCTCCATCCTTCCTGTCTTAGATTAGTAAGGTGGATACTGTCACTCTGGCTGGGCCCTGCTCACTAGAAGTGCTGATGAGGGCTAAGTCCAGCCAAGTGTGAGGTCACCTCAGTGCATATCTTGCATATTGCATGGGGCTGCAAGCCCATTCTGATTCTTCTAAGCTTCCCTATTAGATCATGTCCTCAGGGCCTTTACTAAGATTGCACGTCACCTGCAACAGAAGGAAGAATACCCAGACATACAAACCTCCCATCCTTGGGCCTGTTTGCTTACTGCATCTATGGAGAGCTTCTAAGCTCCTTTTCCAGGGCTGGGTATGTGAGGGTGCTTTCCTCAGTGAGTTTTCTGGGGCAGAAACATTGTCTGATACTTTTCTCCCTCTATTGCCCCATTGCTCAGTGTTATATCTCATGGCTGGAAAATCACTCATTGAAGCATTGGGGAAAATGATTCTTTCATTACTTTGTTTCAGAGACTTGCATTTGCTGTCCCTTTAATAAGCACTTGTTGGTATAGGACACTAATCCTTTGCTTTCTGTGTATAAGTTCTACTCTTTACTTTGAGAATGTGGTTCCCAAACATGAGAGTGCATATTTATGAATACATGGCATATTTAGGACAGCTTTCTAAAAAGTACTTAGCTTTGATATTAACTTTATAGGCTTCTATTTATTCCTATCTAAGATAACTATTAAATTTTTCATTAAGTGGGAGTACTGGTGAGAGTGAAAAGAGCTACTATTCTCATTACTGGCATACTTAGGTAAAACAAGATAGTGCCGTGCAAGCTGGGACCTATAGTAACAATGCTGAATAACCAATCTTTTTAAGTATTGGACATGATTGGTGGTGGAGGGAGGACTATGATGAATCCCATGTTTTTCTGAAAACCAGTGAGTATTTTATATGGTTCTATGGCAATTATACACATACCTGCTAGAGATCAATCCATTGGATCAACTATTGTTGATCTGTTAAGTAGCTTACTAGATCTCATCTGCACATGATTCATTGCCACTTGTATGACTTATCCTTTTTCCTGTTATGACACACTCTGTGAGCTCAGCACTCTAAAGAATGGTTCTAACTTTCTTGGGCATTGAATGAATTTCCTTTCCATGCAATTCTTTCATTTCTTTGAGCTATCTCTTGGGCTTTTATTTCTTTGCTTAGGACTCATAGACTAGGAAGAAGAAACATGTTGTGCTTGGTTTGGTAAGGTTGCTTTATTCCTCTGTACTCTTTAATATGTGCTTTTACAGATTGGGTTATTGCCTCTCTACTTAAATTGTAAGCTCTTGGCATATGGGAGATCTCTTTGTTTAACTTTCTTTGAATAATCTCAAGAACAGGGCTGTGGATCAGCTGACATTTGTTGAGCACTGGTTTCCTGTTTTAATGAGGCCTGTTGGAAAGCCGTATGTGAAGGTAGACGCCCAACTAGGTAACCTTTCTATGTACACTACATTGTGACTCATTGGTCATAGTCATAGCTTTTTGGGGAAAAACAATGTTATATAACCATAATCTTTATTTTCCCTAGTCAAAGGAATAGTTCATTTTGAGGAATAATATAAAGATTCTTTCAACAAATAGAAAAGAATGAAAACCATGCACGTGCATTTCAAGAATTTGATATTGGGTCAAAATCGGCTTCTTCTTGCTAAGTAATAACTTTTGTGAAAATGGTATTCATTTTTTGCTTTTTTGCACTTTTCAGTCTGCAGCTCAATCAGGCCACAGGAAAAGGATGGCGCACCTTCAAAGAGCTGGTGGGGCTGGCTGTGTTCTTTCTATTCGTGGAAAACAGCTGTGGGTGCTGAGTGTCTAAATTGAGCTTTTGTTCCATACAAAGGTGGGAAGGTTTGGGTTGAGAAGATCACTCTGTTGTGGAGGAGTTCACAGATGTTGCAGGACTTTATCTACCACTTAGAGACTTTTGAAATGTGTTGATAATGACTTGGGAAAGAGCTAGGTGGGATGAGGGTGGGAGTAGGAAACATTCCTCCTACACAGGACTCATATCTTCTCTTGTTTTTGTATCTGTCTTGACTTCAAATTAAATGAATTAGGTTGCTTGTTTCCATTGCCTTCTACCAAACAGAAGTACTTACTGAGGCCCTTGGTTATTTTTTCCTGCTGAGTGAAGTATGAACTCAGTTTAGGGAAGGGAATCTGTGCATGGCAAGGTTGTATTTCCCTCCTGCTATCATGCTAGCTCCCTCAAGTGCAGTGGAGTTTATCTTTCATTTTGTCATAGAGAATTACTGCTATTACCCTTATTAGAATGAGGTGTTGCGGTACTTTTTTATCTCAGGTTGAAAAACTAGTTTTAGTAATTCTTTTATGCAATAAAAAATATGGGAATGAAACTTGTCATCATTTTCATTTTTATGTTGTGGAAGTTTCCTGAATACTATTTATCTGACTCACCTCTCTCTCTTCTTATTTTCCTGACTCTTGTGAGTTACGTTCTCCATCCACATAGCTTTAGTGTCCCTTGAATGCAACTGATTCCTAAGTGCATAGTTGCATAAACCTAGTTCTGCTTGGATACTATTTCCTGATGACCATTTCTATCTGGATTTCTTGTTGGCAGATCCAGTTATACATGTAGTCGAAATATTTAGTTCAGGACTAAACTCATCATCCTTCCTCCAAGGTCTTTCTTGAATTTAACAGCTTCGTACCATGTTACTGTCCTTATCCTGATCACTGAGGCTCAATACCTAGGACTCATTCTTACAGCTTCCATTCAGTTTATAGTGCTTATAGCTCCTAGTCCCTGCTGGTCTCTCATCATGCCTTCCTTCCTCTCCCATTGCCATTCCTCTTAACTCTAACCCTGGCGAGTTCATTAACCTGCCCTGGTTTCTTTCCTTGCTCTAGTTTATCTTATGCTTTCAATAAATTTGATTAAAAATTTTCCCTGATCCCCCCTTGTCCCCTACCCCTGTTCCAGAAGGTCTTCATTTGCTCTGGTCTGCTGTCAAGCTGTCTTCTAGGCTTTCATTTCTAATGGGGTCTGCATCACTCCCTGCTTCTCCATAGCAGTGTGTATGTTCTTTGAGTCTACCTTGGCCTTTCTGCTGTAAGGCTTTTTTCCTTCTGTTTTTACATCCTAATGTGCTCTGCTTCCATACAAATTTTCTAAAATCCCTGCCATTCTTTAAAACTCCTCCTGGATGAAAGTAAAGGAGTGAACCTACTGGCCTGTAAAGTTTTGCCTCCCTGCCAACCTTTTTATGTCATCTTGCCAAGCTTGGTCACATGTTCTCTGATACTTCATTGATATACAGATGTTTCCTATAATTCTCTTTCTGCCTTTCTTAGATATGAAAGTATTTTGGTTCAGGGTTGTGTCTTTTGCATTTGTATAACCAACCCTAAACCTAAAGGAATACAAAAAGTCTCACAATCACATACTAGTAAGTGCTCAGTGACATTTGCCAAGTGAATGAATGAAGTATAATAGCTTTGTCATCTTTTACTTTAAGAACACTTCACTGCTCTCCTACCTTGGTGCATTTATCCAACAATTCTATATTGAGACCCTATGTCTGGCATAGGGTCTGAGACCCTGGCATGCACTCTGCCAGGCTTGCGAATTTATCAATGTGTAAATTTATCAGTGTGTACTCTGACAGAGTACACACATTTTTGGACCTTCCTAGGCCCCACCATTTTCCCCTTCACCTTACCCAGATCTTGAAGAAACAATAGGCAGCTATTTGAAATGTTTTAGCTTTATATTTTATTCTATGTTTAAACTTTCCTGCCAAGAACATTATGCCTCCTGGGTAGTTTGTAACTTTGAAGTTCCGGTTCATAAAATTGGTTACATATCCCAAAATCCTGGGAGTATTGAAAACACTATTCATTTTCCCCTCTCTGACTACTGACTCATTTTTCCAAACTGCTCTGAAATATTGACAAAATTTCTTTGATTATATGCTGCATGGAAATTTTTGCTAATAAACAGCAATGCCCATATTCCTTTGGTTATTTACTACATATTATAAAATAAAAATAAAAACAAGTAGTGGATTATAATATAGAAGCAATAAAGAAAGAAACACAACTGTTCCTGAAGGTTTGTCTTATATTACTGTTGATGAAGAATAAAAACTTTTGCTGTGTAGGTCCATGAAACTATGGTAAAATTAATGGAGAATAATTCTGAAATCTTTATTGAATCACTGTCATTCCCTCTTTATACTATTTAATGACTGTCAGAAAATAGAAACAACTCATGATAATCTACTATGCATCTTTATGTAGGAATCAAGAGTCACACATTCTTTTTTATTTTAGCTGCAGTGAAGACATGTTAGTGGAAAGACACTGCTTTCAATGCCAAAACCCAACAATCTTGTTTTCAAATTCCTGAAAACTAAAAAAAGAAGTCTCAGTGACGTCAGTGTTCCCAATTCACAATACCCAAAAGTGAACTCATCAACTTCCTCCTTGAGTTGGCTCTTCCTTGTGTGTTCTGTCGGGCCAATGACATCACCATCCACCCAGACAACACTTGGAGCCCTTAAAACATTTTTCCCAGTTTTCTCCCTGTGAGACAGAGCTTTCCTATTTCACTTCAAATGTATTCTCTGGCCCTGAGAATCCGTAGGTCTGTGCTTTACCTTGTTTACTACCCACTTGAATCCCACTTCTGAAGTCTTCTCTATCACTTAAATCATAGATGTATTGTAAAATAACCACTACCAGATTCAGAAGCCTCACCCATGAAAGGTTTCCTTCTGTTCCTTTGTATTCAAACCTGGCCCATCCTTAGCACTGGAAACCACGGACATTTCCTTTATCCCTGGAGCTTTGTCTTTGGCAGCAGCACATAGCTGGTTCTCCTTCTCTTGGGCACCAATTCTTAGCCTGTTCATTGTCTGCGTCACTCCATAGAACCTTCCCAACACATCCCTGTTGCAGACCATGGGAAATATGTAACTTTTTGCATTCTAGATTCCTTGTTAATACATAATCCAGCAATGGTATAAAATTTTGAGCATTAAAAATTACAGTAAAAGACATGTTGGCATTAATCCCCCTGAAGATAACCCTCTCACTTTGAACATACTTTTCCCATAGCTCCTGCTACTTTCTAAATGGTTACAGTTTACATTTGCCGCAATTTCTGTCATATAAAAACATTACAGTGTGTCCTCATTCACTTTATTAACTGTGGTCTGGCTCAGTTGGACTTCTGGCCATTCCTCAAATCAAAATGACCATGAAAGGTAAACATTTTGAGACTTGGGATATAGCTCAGTGGCATAAGTGCCTGCCTGGCAAGCACAAGATCTTGAGTTCAATCCCTGTACCAGAAACAAAACAAAACTCCAACGTTTTGAATTGATTCAGGACATGAGGTAGCCATGATTGAATAACTGAAGACATGAAAAGAGACCACAAGAACTGCTTCATAAAGTGGCATGAATGATGTGATAAGTGTGTTCAGAGTGAATGAGGATGTTTTGAGGGAAGAGGTTAATGACAATCTTTTACTTTAATAAAATTTAAAAATTTTAAACATTGACCATATTTAACATTTAAACATTGACATGATTGTACCTTGTATTTTCTAAGGAGGTTGATTCCTGAAGCTTCCTTGTCTTGCTGAGGTGACTAATGGGAGCAAGTCACTCTGAGAAAGGAATGGTAGCTTGGAAATATTGTGTTGAAAAAAAATTAAGGAGGTGTAGGAGAGAAAACAAAATGACAAAAGGAAAGATCTTTATAGGAAATATGGGGGCCTGCTGTGAAATGTGATGGTCTTCCTTACCAGTGGCCTCAGAGACTTTTAGTAGAGATCTATGCTTTATAGGGTGTCTGCTAAGGGAGGTCAGGAGTTCTACGGTGGGGCTGGAGATATCTTCATAGGTTATCTTGAGGAAATCATTAGTTGGCAGCTGGTTCCTGGCCTGGCAGAGTTTGGGAACTAAGGAAATGGACAAATGACCCATTATCCTATACCATCTCCATCTCCTTTATGATGTTCTGCTCCTCATCTGAAAATTGCCCTAAATCACAACTCTAGTCGATATACAGGGGTGGCCTGGGCTAGCCTTCAGGGTGGGCTGTTCTTAGTTACCCAGTTCACCTCCTACTAATACTTTATTCCTTATTTTGTACCTCTCCATACCACCCCAGTCCTACCCCAATCTTGTGTTCCAGTTGTTTCAACTCCTTTGTTGAACCCTCCTGCCTCCTGTTCTTCTCCCATAAAATTAACTTGTTCTTTACATTTTTTGTGTGTTTATGTAAAGCATAATAAGTTTAGTATAATAATAATTCATATATGCCTTCATCCTCTTCTGTAAAAGTGTTCAGTTCATAGTTAATGAAATGAAATTACTTTTGAAGTGATCACAGAAATTTAGAAATAATGAAAGGAACATTTGAACGTTTCTTTTATGTCATGGTCACATTTTTATGTACAAACAGCATTCTGGCTGTGAGGCAGATTTTACTCTTACAGGTTTCTGCCATTTGTGAATATGTCAAACATTCTCCTTCCAAGCAGCTGTCAGATGGTCAGAGCTCCTCAGGTAACACTTTTATGCACATGAGATTAGGATACAGTCCAGTTAGATCCAGAAAAATTCAGGGTGTTGAATACCTGGCAGGTTTCTGGGATAGGAAGTAGAGAAAAGGTGACTTGATTGGAGGTGGGGCACTTTAACACTCCTGAATCCTGCTCTTCCATCACCATCAAGCAGTATGTCTGCTTTTGAACTTGAATTGTCAGCAGAAGGCTAAAACACAGACATGCTTGCTAAATCAAATTGAGTGTGACATACTTCAGCACCTTCCACACTCATACCATGATACAGGGCCCACTGCCTCTAAACATATACGCCATGCTCATAAACTTGTGCCACTTTCCCATAACCATCTCTCCCTGAGCATGCTCTGAGATGAGAGCAGATGGCCTCCTTGTGAAATCCAAACTAAAGATTCTGTTCTTGTGTAAAAGCTGTGCCACATGGCTGACATATGTTTGGTTTGTGGCCTGCAGGAATCTCTAGAACACATCTCCTACCCCACACCTCACAAGCAATTACCCATCTTGTATTTTCATATGTTCCTTTATCTCAAGATTGTGGGGAGGCTGCAGTCTACAGATGCCTCCTTCTGCAGGTACAGCTCCACTAAAAGCTGTGCATCCTTGAGGAGGCATCATGAGAATCCCCAGGCCCTTTCTATCTCCTGCGGCACAGAGATAGAGGCTAGCCAGAGAGAGAGAGAGAGAGAGAGAGAGAGAGAGAGAGAGAGAGAGAGAGAGAGAGATCCCAGGGACATTCCTTTTCCCACCCATTCTATCTCCAGAGCAGTGGTCTTCAGCAAAGAGCAACAGGGGAGCTGAACATTCCCCAGTGATCTTTACTTTTCCATTCCAGCTCTCCTCCTTTCCGCTGCACAATATGAGGCTTGCTGTGTCCCTCTGTAGCTGTAAATGAATAACTGTGAGCAGGAGACCCAGTTGAAGACCTCTTCTTGGGCATACTCTGTTTCCTTGGGCAGCAATAAGTTTGAAGTCTTCCATGCCTAGTTTTCCTTTCCTTTTTTTCGTAGTGTCAATATTGGTGGGAACCTAGTAGGACCCAGCCTTTGTGGTCTTCTAGGTTTCTCTGCCTGCAAACAGCTGCATAGGCTGACCCTGCCCTAGGGAGGGTAGGGTTGAGTAAAATTCCCCATCCCACTACACTCAGAAATGTACTAAGCATACCCTCCTCCCATTTTAAAGTAAGGTGCTTTTCTCTGACATTGCATGTGCTTGGGCCAGGGATTTGAAAGTTCTCCCTTTTTAATCTAAACATTGAAAAGTATTAACTCATTTGAACTTCCCCGTTGAGCTCTGGCACCACTTATGTATTGCTACATGTGTACTGCAGAAGCCATATGGTTTGCCTGTGTCCTGGGACCTCACACTGAAGAACCCAGGAAGCACATTTTGTCAGAACCTTCAAGAGGTCTGTTCACACTGGGTACAATTGGATTGATTTACAGGACCCCACTTTTAGGCCTCCAGGGAAGAGTGGATGATGGTGCACTTCCATTTAGTTCTGCTTTGATTCTTTTGCCTCTGAGTTCTTCAATAAATTCACCCAGGCAGTGCTTATAATTCAAGGCCCAAACCACATCTTAAATCAGTTGAATCAGCATAATTGGTGGAGGGGGAGCGCGAGGTAGGTAGCAGTCAGTATTTTTCAGGGTTCCCCAAAGCTTTTCCAGGTCGAGGCAGCTGACATCACATTCTGAGGCTTAGGAGAAATATAATTGAACTGAAAATTCTGGAGTTGTTATGAAGGTGACCAAGCAAGAGGTTTAACCAGGTCTTCCCTGCACAGTGAAAAGTGATTTGGAAATTCAACATATCTCCATATGCTACACTTTGCTGCATGGTTCTTCTAGGTTGGGATTATATCTCATGGGCAGACGATTGTTCTTGGCTGATTATGTTAAGTGATTATTTGCTTAAGGGCTTAAATGAGATGAGCAGATAAAGTACATTTGTACTCAGTTAACCACACAAACATTTTTAGGTTAAAAAAATAAGCAACTAAATTGGTGGTTTGTTTTATTACACAGACTGATAGAGTTTCACAGGCAGGAAGGAATCTGTCTCCCAGACTGGAAAAGGTTAAGTGTTTTTGTCAAAGAAGATTGAAAACTAAAAGTTTTACTATTGGTTGAATCTTTCTGAGATCAGAAAGTGATCCATTTGATAGATAGTGGCCAAAACCCTTAAAGGTGACATACATGGAATGTCTTTAATTCTGAGAGATGAGCTTTTTAGGGTGTTTGAAATGACATACGTTTTGGCATTTCATGCTTTTGTTGCCATATTTATTGCCTTTAATTCCTAGTGGGAGTTTTCTGCTCCTAATTACCCAAGAAAAAATAACTGGCATTATTTTTAAAGGAGAAGGGAAATGTGTCTTGAAAGTTTCGTTAATTGCAAAATGAAGTTAAATGGAGCATTCAATAAAAGTACTTCTCAGAATCGACAGAGAATTTCTCAGAAAGGAGCCATTAAAGCTGGATTCTCTAAAGCAGTGGAAATCCCAGGAACAAAAGCCAAATGCCTGGGAATTGAGTTTCAGAAGAATTTTTGAATTGGTACTATTTAGTAATTTACAAAATGAAATGGAATCATTGAATGTTCTGAAATCTGTTCATCTGAAATAGGATAATAAATTTAGCTTACATAGACCATGTACACTCAACTCATACTATTGTTACTTTTTCAGTACAATTTATTAAGCATTTTACCTAAACCAGGGCTGCTGTTTTGACATTCATGATCTCACTTTGGATGATTACAAAGATTCAGTGATTTTCACAAAATTCATTATTATATTATAGAAGAGTCATAAAGCTGGTTTTTAGGTGTTTTAAGTAAGTAAAACTTATAATGACATTTGAAATATTATTTAGATATATTTTAAATCTAACATTAAGAATAAGATTTCTATTTCATTGATATGCTTCA